>APFE031385633.1:0-37347 GCA_000404065.3 Pinus taeda
TGTACAAACATTAAGGAAACAACAAGCCAAATTGTTCAAAATAGTGAGTCACCTAATGGGCCATCTTGACTTGAGTCATTATTTGAAGCAACTGCTAATTCCTCATGAACTTTTTCTTTTACAAATCCTAAAAGCATAATTGTTGAAACCTTGTTATTTTCTTTGTCTTCCTGTACCTACTTCCTTTTCCAAACCTTCTTATTCTTGCAATCTCAAGCCATGTGACCATAGTTATGACACTTGAAGCATTCAATGTTGTCCATAGGCGATTCCATCTGATATCTGCAACCATGAGCGCTATGGCCATAGTTATGGCATTTGAAACATTCAATATTTGGCCCATCTAGCACGTATTCTCTTCTGACAAAATCATCATGGAACCTATCTCGTGATCCTACAAACTTTCTTCTAGGGTTTTGCAGATAATGATTGTACCTATCAAAAACTTCACAATCCCTAGCCATATGTCCATAGTTAGCACATAAAAAGAAACAACCATTAAATAAATGAATGTACCTGGAAGATTTTTCATTCTTCTTTGGAGGTAGTGTTGTAGTTTCTTGTGGTCCTTTGTTCTTGATTTCTTTGGTCTTGTTCTTTGGAGTTGCAACATTCTTCTTTAGCTTTTCACTTTGATCAAATTGCTTCTTAGAATCATCCTCTGAAGCCGTGGAGCTTGTACCTCCATCAACTGGAGCTTTACCATCTTTCATTGCCTTCATTTTTGCTTCTTCATCTGTCTTGTCTTGCAAGTATTTTTTTGCAATCCCTTGAGTTTGCTGGTCTCATCAAGAGTTGCATCAAGTTATTCTTGCTTTTGAGCAAGATCTTCTTGAAACCATATTTTCAAGATCTTCCTTCTTTTTTCTGATGCCTCAACTTGTAGCTTGAGAAGAGTGGTCTTCCCTACTTCTTTGTTGAGAACCTGTATCTATTCCTTCTGCTTCTCATTTTCAATCCTGAGCCTCCTTATTTCTACTGAAGATGTTTCTAGTTCCTTTTGATTTTGGTAAATGATGGATATGTATCTTTGATTAGATTCATTCCTTTCAATTTCTACTTCTTGCATATGTTGTGTGATCCTGCTAATCTCTACAAATGTTGTGTCGAGTTCTTGTTGCTTATGTTGGACTTCTCTCTTGAGGTCTCATGTCGCTGAATTATTGATTTCTTCCAACTTCTTTTGAAGTGACTCTTCAATACATTTGTGTTCTTCAACCTCAATTTTGAGACCTCGAACTTGTTCTTCAAGAGTATTGGAACAAATCTTCTCAACCTTGAGCTCTTTTATAAGATTGATTGCCTCCTTAGAAAATTCTTCTATGGTCAACTATTCTTCATCATATTGAGAAGGATCTGAGTTTTCAATAACATTTTGACTTGATTTCTTTGTTGAATAGAGATTATGAAGCTTTTTCCAAAGAGCTTTAGTTGTTGAACATTGACCAACTTTTGCTTTCATAGAATTTGGCAAAACATTGAAAATTACATTCATGGACTTTGAATTGTACCTTTTAGCTTTGTCGGTAGATGTGTATATAGAAACAATTAATTCCCATACTCCATGTGCCTGCAAAGATACTTCCATCTTGGATTCCCACATCCAGTAATTATCTACATCAAAATCAGGGGTTGGTACACAATACTCACTTTCTTGAGATTTTTTTGTACCTGTACCTTCCTTTGAAATCCTTGTAACCCGCTTCTTTGACTTGCCCATCTCTATGCTCTAAAAACTGACTTCCAGCACTTAAGTTGTTACTGAAGGAACCAAGCTCTAATACCAATTGTTGGAAAATACTTTGGGGGGGGGGGATGAATCACTATTCCTCAGCAATTAGCACTTTTAAACCTTTTTAGAGCATTAGTTAATCTTCAATTATTATTAACATTTATGCAGTAATAATAATAAATAAAAGAACACAAGAGGCACATAGATTTTAGGTGGAAAGCCCCCTCTAGGTCAAAAACCAATGGATGCTTTTCTAATAAATTCTTTAATCTTCAGCCCCAACTGAAATGAAAGAAACAAATTCCTAGAATTATAGAAAAGAATTCTTCTCCAGATCCCACTAGATGGATGCTCCAATGCCCAAGATTCTTCAGTAGTCAACTAAATAGATGCCCCATCACCCAATTAGCTACAACTCACCCTAGCACCACCCTACCACCCTGAAGTTTTCACACGTTTGAACTTGTTGGTGACTTCATGCACCAGCCTAGCACCACCCTACCACCCTATAGAAGAATAAAAGAAGAATGGATTCCTGTACCAAGGAAAATGGTCCACTTTACAATGATATAGAATGATGTAGAAGAAGAAGACACACTAGAACATAACCCCAACTATAAAACAACCACCAAATGATGATCCTAGGCCTCCCGACACTCCCTCTTCAACTCTTGGCAGATAGATACTCGTACAAATTTTACAATGATTCTTTTAGAATGACTCTGTACAATGATACTTTTACAATGTATGTATGTAGTGTTGCCCACTTGAAGACTTCATGTGGTGAACTTGTTGTTGTTGTTTTGCACCTTGATTTCTTCTCTTGTCATGCTACCCTTTCCCACTCTTTAGAACATTAGATTATGAATTGAGTCTTCTCTTGATGAGTATATAATACATGCAAAAAGTCTTCAAGGAAATACCCATGACATGAGAATAGCAAAGCTTACCTCATCCTGCAGAGCATATGTCAGTGCTAAACAGAAACAACAAATTAGAATGCAAAGAACCTAATGCAATTAAGAGATGAAAATACATATACAAAAGATAGTTACCTATAGCTTACCTCTGTTGCATCATTTTTTTGCACCTTGCTCTTTTCTACCTTAGAAAGTCAGGTCCTTTGCACCCCTTAACAACACTTGATGTAGTTGTTTCTTGCCTTCTTGAAGCATGATATCTAAGTTGATGTATCTCTGTGATTTAAAATCCCCAGCATGTGATATTTGGTTTTATATTATCCCTCAAAGTATTCTTTCTAATGCCACAGGTATGACCCGATTTGGATTCTTCAAGCCAAAGTTATGCCCAATCTCTCACAATGATCTAATTATGGACTAGTTTAGTAGAGCTAACTTGTACAATGTGTCCCATGTCACTGTTTTGTCCTTCAACTCTGAAATAGATACAAAAACAACTACCATCCATGCACTATCTACCACTTTTTACAGAATTCCAATCCTCTTCTTAGAGAGAGACTTATGATGATTTTCCCAGGGTCACTTCTTTGAGATGAAATTCGATAGTCTGCAAAAACCCTAACTTCCATAGATCATATCTCCAATATAGTGAACTAAGATTTGAAATTTGGTCATGACGTTCATCAGGATTGCAAATAAAATGGGTTTTCATTTTTGAATCTAAGACTTCACAAAAATTAGGTTATAGCGAAAATTCCACGATCACTTCATTTGGAGGATATATGAGATTTCCTTTTATAGAGTTGAGAGGGGCTTCTATAGAGAATCTTGGAGGGATTTTAGGAGCTTAGAAAATTATTAGTTATTGACTATTCAATGAACAAAACCAATTATGAGTGCCATTCCACAACCCCATAGGGTTTTAGCCCACTAATTGGGGTTACTAACTTCAAACATGAATATCTCTCAAACCGTGAAGAATTACTTGGCGTGCCATATATCGATGGAAACATCTTGACAAGTAGAATCCATCTAGAAGATACTTGACTCAAAATAGAGTAACTTGTCAAGTAAATATTGCCTTTCAAGATCAAGATAGCCCTTGGTTCTGCTTTGGTTGACATCAATGACAACCTCAGATCATCTTTAGATCAACATTTACTCTGTCTCCTCATACACATAATAAAATGAGGCAAACATCTATTGAGAATAGGTTTCTTTTTATCTAGACTCAGTAGATTAATTTATGGAAAAGGATCTGTTCTGAGTATACTATTAAACTTTTGTCGCACCCAGTTAACAACTATGACAAAGGGACCACCTTGGAGTCATTCTTTATCATATTTTCAAACTCTCGAAATATGAAAAGACCATTGTGTTGTCTCATTTTCTTAGGATCCTTACTTGACTCTTAAAACATGAAAATATCGACGAGTATGCCTGTCTAAACTCATTAAACTAATTAGATAGGGCATAGATTCACTCTTTTTACGGTTCTTTTCAGACTCTTAAAACATGAAAAGATCAATGAGTTTACTCATCTAGTCTCACTAAACTAATCAGATGGGGAAAATGGACAATAAAACTGCATTATGTTCCATATTTTGAAAGAGTTTTTTGGCAACAGTCGCTCCCTTGAACCTGGCACTCCCTCAGATAAACCTTCCTTGTGACGGCTTCTCAATATGAATCTTACTATCCTACCAGTTTAGCCTATATAACCCGATGTTCTTGCATCTCTATATCCTAACACTCTTTGGTGTTCATGAGTCTAGTGCTCGATGGTTAAAACCGTTGTCATGCCTTCTATTGTTCAAGGGAAAACCTTTATCTTTTGTTTCCTCCATCAAACTATCAAGCATATCCTACCATCTTGCCCTCTGTCACTTTGACCTAATGCTCAAAATATTCCTCAAAAAAGAATCATTCTCGTCTTGTTTCGTGTCGATTGATGTAGGACACCTTATTTCCTACCTTTTGACAAGTCTCTTCCTTTCGACTTCAACACTCTATCTAGGAAGAAGACCCAGAAACACTTTAGTGCCTTGGTACTTATAGACATCAGTGGTAGATCACCTTGTGTTTGATCAGGGATTTTCATTATTGGCTCTTGGTTAAATGATTCTATGAGTGTTCGACGACAAAAACATTTTTTGCACTGGCTAGATTATACTGTGAATCATGGAGACCATCACCATTATCGGTGGCCATCCTCATGTCTGTTAACAGTTTGCATTATTGACTGGTAATCAGACGATTTCATGCATGTTGTATATCAATGCCTATATTCACATGTATCGATCTATGTTGTTCGGTGAAGCAGAAATCAAGACCTTAGGTAGAGGCTTGCATCACTCAGCCTTATTTCCTATCCCAAGTTGCGTTTATTATTTTTTGGAGATAGCTCATCAAAATGATCCTATTATGAAACAGGTTCCGCATTGTGCTTATCGGCATCCAACATCGTCATATCTCTTTTCTGAGAAAATCACTCTAACCTAGCTACTAAGCATGGGAATGCTCAACTCAGGACATGATTGTAGTTGTTATATAGATATATATGTGTGTGTGTGTGTGTGTGTGTGAGTGTGTGTGTGTTGTATCAGTTTTCTTGTACTGCCCGAAGCTCAAATCCTCTCTCTCTTTTTTCCAAATAAAAGGACAGTTAAATATAAAGTATTTCAGCCATTGTCGTGGCCTCTAATCTCACACTTTAGGGGGCATCTGTTATACAGGAAAATGGTCTCCTCATCAACTCAGAGGATAAATACATGATGGCTGAAGGACTGACCAAGTTCACATGCCTAGTTGTCAAGCTAACGATGTCTAGACACTATCAACCTGCTTTATAAAGCTTCTCAGCAAGCCTAAGGATGCGTTAGTGCCTAGGGTAACTCTACTTGTTACCTCTGGAACAACTTAGTGACCCTACATCAGTTTCTATGGGTCAAAGGAGAGAATTGACTCAGAAAATATCCCTAGATTCTCTCCTATGTCATCCGATAAAAGAAGGGAAACATCAGAACTCGACCTGTTTGGGGGAATTACTAATTCCTAATGGAGTATGCAAATGGGAAAGAGCACTAAGGCATGGAAACATCACTACTTTTGCCTAATGGAACTCATGAAGGACTTGGCAACCCTAACCTCACATGCTATATATGCAAGGCTAGGGCCATTTTTAAAGAGGTCAAACCATTTGAAAGGATTGACTATTTGAATGTTGAGCAGAGTCTTAGACTAAGGCATCAGAAGAGGTTAAAAAGGGAGAGAGAGAGAGAGAGGAGCTCGAGGGGTAAAGGAAGGTTGATGAAACTTATGCTTGTAATCACTCTTTCTACATCAATGTAGAACTGCAGTTATGTTCTCCACTCTGTGATGTTGGTAGTATAACTTGTTTATATGTTTACTCAATATATTTTAGCATGACTGTCTTAATTATATGAAACTAGATATCTTTTATATGTTCATGCATTTGTTTATCAAGGTACTATGCTGTGATATTACGCTTGTCTTTTCTATGTGCAGGTTTTGATCTAGAGCCGGCTCAGGGGTCTTCCGCCTAGTTGCATTGCACTCTCCAGCAACACCAATCTAAGACTTGAGGTAATAATTCTTTCTCGATTTGATATTTGTTTCTTAAACATAGATATGCATGTATCTTTGTGACAGTTGCATCTAATCTGACTGTTTGCCGAGGATCCCAGGAAGATCCTTAAGGGTTTTCTACATCACCAAACACCTGTGCATTAATCCCTATAGCAATAGAAAATCTGAATTGAATAGAAAATCCAATTGAACAACAAATATTCATTGAATGGAAATATCAATTGAACGATAAATGATAATTGAACAACAAGCAAGCATATAACGATAAATGATCTCTAAGCAGTAATTGATCTATGTAAGAAAATCATGGAAATCGATTAATGCTATCTCTAATAAATATGGTAACATCACTCAGAATGAACAACAATCTACTACTAGAACTAACATAACCAATCCAATCAAAGTGTTACTTAGATATATCACATGGCTAAATCTAAATCTAAATGAATAGTGGTATGAATCAGAATCGTTAATCTTCACAATAAGCGAAATGATATCAACTGAACATTAACAATCAATAAATACTAAGTAAAAATATTATAATGCAAGAAAGTAGTAGAACTTCTCTTGACCGGGCCCAGAGTCACTAGAAGTCTCCACTAAGAAATACTCAAAATATAAGTATGGATCAAACACAGTCTTTCTTCATTAATATAAGTAACACGCTTACAAAATCACTGAGATAATAATATTATATGTCTAAAAAAGAATAATTATAAATTATGAAAGACTGAACTCCGAAATCGTTTGCCTTTCGGCCTTATATATAACATTAAAAGAGTAAACTAGATAAAAGTGAATCCTTAGGATCAGGGGATCCTGAGGATTTCGCTATACATAATCTGATCTTGTCAGAAATAGCATCAGTATACTTGGTATCTCACTATCTTGCCTGCCTCATACATTGTATTTTCCTTTTACAGCCTCGTGCTTCTCTGCCGATTGAATGGTTATTGACCAATCTATATCTTCTGAATAAAAGGATAGTAAAAAATCAGTTTCTCGTGCTAGATTTATCTAATTTCTTACCAAGTACCTTTTATCCAATTTTAGTTGTTATTTACTTTATTTTGATCCATAAAAAGAGATAACCATGTAAGGATAAATGCTGAAATAATCTATTTACAAAGAGAAAACATACCTTTTTACTGACCCAACACCAATAGCCTAGACTATGCCTTGTGTAGTCTTGGCAGTCAGTCTCCTGACCTCCTAGCCAAAATTGCACAACCTTCATGATCAGTCACACAGGTATGTTGCAAGTCAGTTCTCAAGTTCATTTTGGTTTTCAATAGATATATTGCTTTTCATGAATGTTTCCATGTCTTTAGGTATTGGAGATCTTCATCCACCTCTCAGCAGTGTAGGTACATGGTGCAGCGGCAGCAATGGATTTAAATAAAGCCCACAATGGATCTTTACAACCCAATAATCACTCCTTATTTCTATCAGAACCAAAAGTCTTTGAATAGGCGTAAAAATATTTATTTTCTCTTTGAAGACCCAATATACCCTTTAAACCATTCAAAACAATGTTTGAACGCCTTTTCCAACAATTATATGTGTATCGCCGCACTTCCAAATTTGGCCGATTGGACAGCTCAAATCTATTCGCGATATCAGCGGTCGGCAAGGTGGGCTTCCAAAATTGGCACTCTCCACAATTCCGATGCGATATCACTATCGCTATCGACAGTTCGCAATGCCCCTTTTCATATATATATGGGTTCCGACCCGATGGCACGATGTGATGCCAATCGGCGATCGCAAGTCGCAATGGTTGGACATCGCTTCCTATAAGCGACGTGATATCCGCCAGAACTGATATCACTTCAAGGCCACTCTTATAATATTTCGCATCCTCTCGCAGTGGTTGGACATCGCTTCCCGTAAGCGATGCGATATTCGTCGGACCCGATATCACTTCAAAGCAACTTTTTATAATATTTTGCGTCTGCTTTCCTTTATAACGTGATGTGATATGGGAACACCTCTTTGGCCCAATGTGATGGGTTTACACGGACCCGATGAGTCCCCCAATCAACCTATATATTATTTCAAATCCGTTTAAAGGTTCTGCTAAGTGTTTTTGCACCGATTCTCTGTGTTAATGGGCTTTTCCGCTCGCGAACCCAAGCTATGCCAGATTTACCTTAACATGAGAATTCTTACAGTTATGAATAAAAGCACAAGGCCAAAACCACTTCAATAAAATACATGGGAAAATAAAATGATCAAGCCTCCACGGGCTCGTCATACAATTATGCACACAACATTAATTTTATTCATAATATAGAAAGAATAGAGTCTTGGCCTTAGGCTATATTATACAAGGAAATGACCTTTGTTACACAAAACATAGTCCACACACACACTCTGAGCTCTCACTCCACTCCAAGCCTCTCCAACATCTTGCTCATCACATTTTTCCTTTTTTTATCACTCAAATAATTTCTCTAACAATATCTAACAACAATCTTCTATTTTTAAGAGATCTAACAACAATCTTCTATCTCTTAGCTCTCATGCACACCTATGCTAACAACTCTATCTCTAAATCTAAAATAAGATAGTCTCTCACTTATTACAATAATAAATTATAACAAACTATTTGAGAAGTCCAACCCTCTCAGTAAAACTGATTTTTACCAACAGTCA
Organism: Pinus taeda; assembly: GCA_000404065.3. Lineage (NCBI taxonomy): Eukaryota > Viridiplantae > Streptophyta > Pinopsida > Pinales > Pinaceae > Pinus > Pinus taeda. Next base: position 8,920 of record APFE031385633.1, read on the forward strand.
ATGAATTTCACCCTGTTTAGCCACAACATGTGGACAAGTTTTCACATTGCTGGCTAATCCCGATGCTCCTGCATCAGACTCCCAGGGAAGAAAAGATTTGTCCTTCAAATTTTCAGGACTTACTCCATATTTCTGTAGTTCAGCTGCTGTCAACCAACTGGAATCTTCCACTGGCTGCTTCTTCCACTTGACTAGATACTGAAAATATGTCTGCCCCCTAGTTTTCTTGGATATTCTTTGATCCAAGATAGCTTCAACTTCTTTCTTGAATGCTTTTGGTACCCGTTCCTCCCAATTCACGGTTTTAGCTTCATCATCTATAGCTTCATTCTACAACTCGGTCTCTACCTCTCTGAATGGATATAAGTCTACAACATTAAAAATGGGGGATATTCCAATCCCTTCTGGCAACTTGATCTCATATGCATTGACTGAAAATTTCCTTTTAATTTTACAAGGTCCTATCTTCTTCATTTTCAGTTTGTTATAAGTTTTTGTAGGAAATCTCTCTTTCCTCAAATATGCCATGACTAAATCTCCTACTTGAAACTCCTTTTCTCTTCTTTTCAGATCTGCTCTCTGCTTGTATCTACTGCTGCCTCCCTGCAATTTACCTTTGACTTCTTCCCGTAACCTCTGCATTTGTTTGACAAAATCTTCAGCACTTGCACTCCTGGCTTCCTGTTTTCCCAAGTCCCTAAGCTCATATACTCCTCTTGGATGCATTCCAAAGACAATATGAAATGGACTCATTCCAGTGCTTCGGTTTGGTGTATCATTGTAAGAGAAATTAGCTTGAGATAATGCCAAATCCCATTGTTTGGGATTCTGATAGACTAAACTCCTTAGTATATTCCCCAAGCTCCTGTTCACTAATTCAGTTTGTCCATCTGTCTAAGGATGGTATGCTAAACTAAAACTAGGTTTAGTTCCCAGTTTCTTCCAAAGTGTCCTCCAGAAATGCCCTACAAATTTAGTATCTCGCTCTGATACAATACTTACAGGTAAACCATGCAATCTTACAATCTCTGAAAAGAATAAATTTGCTATGTGTGTTGCATCACTAGTTTTCTTACAAGCAATAAAATGTGCCATTTTAGAAAATCTATCTACTGCAACATAAATAGAATCGTTTCCTCTCTGAGTTTTTGGTAAACCCAGAACAAAGTCCATACTAACTGCATCCCATGGTCGATCTGGTATGGGCAATGGCTGATATAGTCCTGTATTCTAACTCCTTCCTTTGGCATACTGACATACCCTGCATTTCTCAACAAACTTTTTAACATCAGTTTGCATTTTGGGCCAGTAATAAAAAGCATTCACCTGAGCGAAGGTTTTATCTTGTCCAAAATGACCAGATAACCCTCCACTATGCTTCTCCTTGATTATGTTCTCCCTCATGGAACATTTAGGAATACATAACTTGTTACTTTTAAATAACAGGCCTCCTTGAATAAGGTTGTCCATTCACTGACTTTTGTTATGGCTCACTGGATTCTGAACTGTTGTGTAGATGTCTCTAAAATCCTCATCATCCTTGTACATTTCTATCATTTCCTCAAAACCTACAATACCCACTTTAAACTCTTGCAAAAGAAAACTTACCCTGCTCAATGCATCTACTACTTTATTAGACTTACCACTTTTATGCTTTATTACAAAAGTGAAACTTTGCAGAAATTCCACCCATTTGGCATGCTTCTGATTTAGCTTTGGCTGGTTATTAATAAACTGTAAAGTGTGATTGTCTGAATATAAGATGAATTCCTTTGGAAGTAAGTAATGCCTCCACTTTTTCAATGCCTACACAATAGTGTAAAACTCTTTGTCATAAGAAGAATATTTCTTTTTCGCATAATTTAGTTTCTCGCTGAAATATGATATCGGTCTTTGCTCTTGGCTCAGTACCACACCAACTGCTACTCCACTTGCATCAGTTTCTACTTGAAAGACTTTCTCGAAATTAGGCAATGCTAGAATTGGCTCTCTAGTTATCTTCTTTTTCAGCAGATTAAAGTTCCTATCCACTGCTTCTGTCCATCAAAATGGCTGATTGACCTCCTTTATTGTCTCAAGGATTGGTGCACAAACTTGTCTAAAACCTTTTTTAAACTTCCTATAAAAACTAGCAAGTCCATGGAAGCTTCTTACCTCAAACACGCTTCTGGGAGTAGGCCAGTTCCTGATTGCTTGTACCTTCTCTGGATCCATCTTCAAGCCCTCTTTGGAAACCACAAATCCTATGTACACCAGCTCCTCTTTCATGAAACTACACTTCTTCAAATTGATTAGTAGTTTTTCCTTCTGTAGAGTTTTCAGGACCAACTTCAGATGTTCTTAATGCTCCTTTTTACTTTTTCTAAAAACTAGAATATCATCAAGGTAAACAATGACAAATTTACCTGCATACTCCTTCAAGACCTCGTTCATTAGTCTCATGAATGCACTGGGTGCATTAGTTACCCCAAAAGGCATCACTAACAACTCATACAGTCCACTATTTGTTTTGAATGTTGTTTTCCATTCATCGCCTTCCCGAATCCTGATCTGATGATACCCGCTTTTCAAATCTGTCTTAGTAAAGTACCTGGATCCACCTAAATAGTCCATTAAATCATCCATTCTGGGCAAAGGAAATTTGTACCTGATTGTTATCTTGTTGATAGCTCTGGAATCTGTGCACATGCACCATTCTCCTCCCTTCTTCAGACTAAGTACCGTTAGCACAGCACATGGGCTCAGACTCTCTTTGATTAGACCCTTGTCCATCAGTTCCTGTACTTGCCTTGCAACCTCTGCGTTTTCCTAGGGAGTTAGTCTATATGCAGCTTTATTGGGTAGACTTGCTCCTGGTATTAAGTTGATATGGTGGCTAACACTTCTCATCGGTGGTAATTCATTCGGTAATTCATCGACAATGATATCCATAAAATTATATAACACAACTTGAATTTCTTCGGGCAAATCATTTAAATTCGTAGAGCTTAAGATTACCTTGGGCCTCCCTACAATAGCAAAGTGCAACTTCTCACTTTTTTTGACCTCCTGTAGAAATTCTTTACCACTTATCAACATGATACTATTTTCAGGTAGTCCTTTATCAACATCATTCTTCATTGGCAAGAACGTGTGCTTAGTTCCATCATTCTCTATGGTATATGTGTTCATTCTCCCATCATGAATCACTTTCCGATCAAATTGCCATGGTCTCCCCAATAATATATGACATACATCCATGGGCATTATGTCACATAGGATCACGTCTTTGTATGTGCCGATCTGCATTTCCACATTACATTGCTCTGTCACAATGACTTGATGGCCCTTCTGTAGCCAAGACACTTTGTAAGGTGTAGGATGTGTCGTCCTTGCTAACCCAAGCTTTTCCACCATCTCTGTGGACATAAGATTATCAGTACTCCCACTATCAATTATGACCTTATAGCACTTACCCTTTGATTTACATGTGGTTCTGAACAAGTTCTTCCTTTGCACAGGTTCTCCAGTCCCCTTTTCTGCTCTAAGCAAAGTTCTTCTAGATAGCAGTGATTCACCTTCTTCAGGTGGTTGCTCTTTCTCCACAAGTCGAGGTGGTTCTAGCTTTGCCTCAGCCACATTTACACCCCTCTGGCTTGCTGATTTGTTATGAGGATAGTCCCATGACATGTGTCCCCATTCTCCACAGATATAACACCTAACATCTCTTCCTCATCCTCTTCCTCTGGGTGTGAATCTTCCACTACTAGATTCACCTCTCCTTGGTGACCTGCCACTCGAACTTCTTGTTTATGCTGATGTTGTGTTCCTCTGAATATGGCAGCTCCTTTACCTCTCACTGAGCTCTTTCCTCTGTTCCTCTGACTCTGTCTCCTCAATATTTTCTCCTCTGCCTTCAGACTTGCTTGATAAGCATCCTCAACAGTTTTCAGACTTAACAAGCTAATCTCATCTTCTATTTCATACCTTAACCTATTTATATATCTAGCTATTTTTTCCACATCATCTTCTACAAGCCCTGCTCTAATACTTAATCTATAGAATTCTTTTGTATACTCCTTGATAGACATTCCTTTCTATTTCAAATTTTGCAATTGCTTAAAAATATTCAAATGATAGTCTTTAGGCAAAAACTTGGCTTTCAGTTTACTTACCATTTTATCCCATTGCTTGATCTTAGATTTCACCTTCCTCATTCTTGATGTCTATACCTCGTCCCACCAAATGGCTACATGACCCTTCAATCTAGTGACTGCAAACTTCACCCTCTTATTCTCCTCAACCTCTTCATAGTCAAAGTACTGATCTATGGATCTGATCCAATCCATAAGCTCCTTCGCATTCAGACTCCCTTCATACATAGGAATCTCCATCTTGGGCTTGCTTCCAACTTTTTCCAACATCATGAGGACTTTGGTAGTTTCATTGTCTTCTTCTACTTCTGCCACATCTGCAGCTGATTCTTCTGAAGAACTCTCAGCTCCATCGTCAAGCACTCTTCTTTGGGTTCTCTCCATTGTCTCCATTCGTGCACGCAAACTCCGCACTTCTTCCAATAGAATTGCATTTGGTTCTGGTCTTCCTTGACCAATTCCTCTTCTTGGTGGCATCTTCGCTGAAAACACCTCTTTCTTCTACTCTGATACCAAACATTGGTGCAGAGGTAGCAATGGATTTAAATAAAGCCCACAATGGATCTTTACAACCCAATAAGCACTCCTTATTTCTATCAGAACCAAAAGTCTTTGAATAGGCGTAAAAATATTTATTTTCTCTTTCGAGACCTAATATACCCTTTAAAATTTTCAAAACAGCGTTTGAATGCCTTTTCCAACAATTATATGTGTATCGCCGCACTTCCACATCTGGCCAATTGGACGGCTCAGATCTATTCGCGATATCGGCGGTCAGCAAGGCGGGCTTTCAAAATTGGCACTCTCCACAGTTTCGATGCAATATTGTTATCGCTATCGGCAATTCGCAATGCCCCTTTTTATATATATATGGGTTCTGATCCGATGGCCCGATGCGATGCCAATCAGCGATTTCAAGTCGCAATGGTTGGATGTCACTTCCCGTAAGCGATGCAATATCCGCCAGACCCGATATCACTTCAAAGCCACTCTTATAATATTTCGCATCCGCTCGCAGTGGTTGGACGTCACTTCCTGTAAGTGATGCGATATTTGCCAGACCCGATATCACTTCAAAGCAACTTTTTATAATATTTCACATCCGCTTTCCTTTGTAACGTGATGCGATATGGGAACACCTCCCCGGCCCAATGCGATCGGTTTACATGGAACCGATGAGTCCCACGATCAATCTATATATTATTTCAAATCTATTTAAAGGTTCTGCTAAGTGTTTTTGTGTCGATTCTCTGTGTTAATGGGCTTTTCTGCTCGCGTACCCAAGCTATGCCAGATTTACCTTAACATGGGAATTCTTACAGTTACGAATAAAAGCAGAGGGCCACAACCACTTCAATCAAATACATGGGAAAAGCAAACGCTCAAGCCTCCACGCGCTCGTCATACAATTATGCATACAACATTAATTTTATTCCTAATATACAAAGAACAGAGTCTCGGCCTTAGGCCAGATTACACAAGGAAATGACCTCTGTTACACAAAACATAGTCCACACACACACACTGAGCTCTCACTCCACTCCAAGCCTCTCCAACATCTCGCTCATCACATTTTTCCACTTTTTATCACTCAAATAATTTCTCTAACAATATCTAACAGCAATCTTCTATCTCTTAGCTCTCATGCACACCTATGCTAACAACTCTATCTCTAAATCTAAAATAAGATAGTCTCTCACTTATTACAATAATAAATTATAACAAACTATTTGAGAAGTCCAACCCTCTCAGTAAAACTGATTTTGACCAACAGTCAATGAATTTCACCCTATTTAGCCACAACATGTGTGTTATCTCAAAATCTAACCCTGGAAGGCTGCAGACCAGGAAGACCTCAAGTAACTATTTCAAACCTACTTTACGCTGAGGCTTAGCCTCCTCAACTTGAGAGGGCTCTCTCAAAAAAGGGTTAATGATTTTGATTATAGTTAAGATGACTAACTCTTGTGAAACAACTGTAAAAATATGAATGGTGGAAACACATTTAGCAACTATCCATTGGGCTTATGGAGTCAACAACATCTCAATATGACAATGAATTCAACCTTACATAGGAGTCAGGGCATTCAGCATTTAAAATATTCAGAACATAACAACTCAGATAGGACCACAGAGTCTATGAATGCATACAGGAAGTTAGATCACCTCAAGTGAATTCTAAGTGATTAAACATTCATGCCACTGCAAGAATTAGGAAAAGGACAACATCACACATTTTGAACATCAAATCCCTCATGAATCCTGAGAAGTAAAGCTAAATATGTATTATCAAAATAGAGTATTACATAAACCAAATATCAGTGTTTTTTCATAAAATTTCCAACTCAACTTAGACTAACACTGACCTTTGTCATCGGGCTAGGACGAGAAATTTCATATATCAGATTTCTTAAGTGATAACAATGTGAACAAATTTTCACATTGCTGGCTAATCCTGATGCTCCTGCATCAGTACAATGGTTTCCAAGGGAGCGGAGTCAAAGACACCATCCAAAGCACACGTGGAGATGCAATCGATCAAATGTCTATGAGCTTGCCTTCTCACAAAGATATCAAGTTGTTCATATATAGGAAAATCAAGATATGACAGCAGCAACATCGCAACAAGCAACATCATGAAAAATAGTTGAAGGCAACATATGAATGTAGAAAACACAACAAATGCAGCAAATGCAGGAGGAAGGTTGTTGACAACACAAGTGCGGAACAAAGTTGCAAGCTCAAGATGATGAAAGAAACTTTGGAGACTTAAGCTATGAGTTGATGGTGTGACATAAAGATCATGTGAAGACAAGGAATGGAGCAAAGAAGGAGTTGTATGTGCTAAAGCAGCAACTCAAGGAAGAGCATAAAGCTACACAGATAGACGAATGAGTTGCAACATGAACAAGAAAAGCAGTGGGTACAACATGCACTCACGGATGAAACTGCACCTGTATAAGTTATAGATCTATCCCAGTAGTTGGCATGGAGTAGACATGGTGAGTAGTGTTTTTAATCGCATGTAAGTGATTCAAAATCATACGTTCCTTTGTGTGCACACATGCAATCCAATCCATTCAACACACTCACCAAGGAGAAGACAAGAAGAAATTCCAACTGGAGTTGAACATGTACTTTGGAAAGTTGATGCGCATGACCACTAGTACACACTTGAAGATCAACATAGACATTATGCATCAGTGAGCTGCTGGTTCAGCCGCACCCAAGAAGACCATATGCATGTTAAAAAATAGGTTGGATGAAGGGGGGCCAAACCAATGCACCGATTGCAACAAAGGCAAGTGTTTGAGTCAGCAAGATGTCACCATGGGGTGCGTGCACCATCACGGACGACCAATATTGTCACCATCTCACCACCTTCACCATCACAAGCATGTCAAAGAGTTGGTCTCATCACAATGGACCGAGTGTCACTGATTTCTTGTATGGCTTTCTCAAGCCATGTTGTCTCACATGCGTACATGTGCATTGTAATGTTGAGTCATGTCAAGTGGAAGGTCAAGTGTCAATAGTTTGATGTAACAATCATAGAGTAGATGAAGAGTCACGAGGGTAGATGAACTATCACAAAGGGGAATGTCAAGGGTCACCCCACCCTTTGCTATAAATAGAACCTCATAACTCATTGTATAGGCTTTTGGTCAGCCAAGCTTTTGATAAGACTATCTTGGAAAGAGCTTGGACAATATTGTAAATCGCCTTGGCTTCTCCACTGCACGAAGCTGGTTCATCTCTTTGGAGAAGAAGGCAGATGTGGCTGTAACATTCCACTATTGGGGCTAGCGAGTTTACATGGATGTATTGTATGATGGGAAATTACACTTCTTTATATAATAAGAGCCAACATGTTTTCACGCATGTATTGTATATGTTGTAAGACTGATATTTAACACGTGTAATGCATGTTGCTTTAACCTGTGTTCTACAACTGAATTGATTCATTTGTTGTAATGCATAATCTATTAATGGAAATGTGTTGCATATGTTGTTAATGCTGTCCCATCCCTGTCGACTGCTCTGCCAGACATCAGACAGACATTTCACATGAACCTTGTTGTAACAACTATTGCACCTGTTCAGATTGATCCGTGAGTGCTATACTTGTTATCTTACCTTGTATTTTGTGACTACTGCATCTGAGTGGACTACTCCACCAGAAGCTTTGTATGTCCTGTGCGTTGTGTGTTCCTAGCTGAGTTGGGACTGATCCTTTTCAACTTGGAACTCAACTTCACCCTCATCTCAACCCACCTATGGTAGAACCTCTCATACACCTTCCTTAACTCACCGTAGAAATCACACCCTTGCTACTGATAGAGTTATCTTACTTGCCTCTATGTGACATCACAGTCAAGGAATTTCTTTACAACCCACTATTGGGACTCCTACACCAAACAATTTGAGGTCTAATTGGGACTTCTTACCAGGGAGATTCCCTTACATGTTGGTGGGTCTAGCACCATCAACATTTTGGTGCTAGAAGGAGGGAAGATCAAAAGCTGAGTCCTCACGTCTGTTTTGAATCTCTACGCATCTATCATGACTACCTACCAAGTTGATCTTCCAGAATGCATGTCCTATGGAAATGACTTCAGTATCTCAGAAATGCTCTCAGATAACTTGTGTCATAAAAATATGATGGTAGAGGCTACACAACCTTGGTTAGGCTCATAGTTGGCATTATATGCTCATGTGAAAGACATGGACTTTTTGAGGAATACATGAGTTGCGTGTTGTTCATCTACACACTTCAAGGGCACCTAATGCACTAGTGTGCCACACTGTCCAAAAAATATATTAATTTTGTTGTTCATTTGGTCAAAGAGATAGATTGTGCTTTCAATCACCTTGACCATGAAGCACTTGATCAAGAAATTGTGAAATTACAAAAAGCACCCGATGAATCCATTGATCAGCTTTACACACGCTTTTGTAATCTTGCATACTGATTTCATGAAGATGAAATTCATTGGGAATTTCTTTATGGAAGATTTGAGTATCTTCCTCACATATCCGAACCCTGCTTAGTGCACCTCGTTGATGGAGCTATGCAATCATAAGAAGGCGCAGTTGTTGTCACAAGGGACTGTCCACCTTCATCTCATAGAACAACTCCATCACCCCAGAGTGATGTGGGAGATCATGCACACACCTCGATTGAACTGTCACATCCTCCCACCCCACTTGCTCTTGAGGTTTACATAGATTTGTCTTGCAAACCTGTTGGTTGTCACATGGACTCTTTCCCTCGACCTCCATCCTCGCATTCTGCTGATCCTTCAGATTGTACTATCTTGTGTTCTCCCATTTTGGACTCCTCACCTATTGTGAATGAGGATCAAGCTGTCGATGGAGTTGGTGTTATGCAGCCAACTTGCGCCACATTCATGATGAGTGTGTGAAAAATCTAAAGAAGAGCTCGTGGTGAAGGATGACTCCCTTCTAGCCGCACCTCATCCGCTTCATCCTAACATCCCTTTTCATTCTATTGCTACTGATTTCCCTGTGAAAACTCATTTCCCAATGCATCTACTTCTGATAATTCACTGGACACGTTGGATTTAAATCTGTCATTATAGTATGGAGAGTTAACATCTTCCTCAGAATGTTCATCCAATCTGTCATCTATCTTTCTTGAAAACACAAATGGTGAACATATTTGCTTCTCATCTACCCCTCTGACCTATTCATCAAATCACGAGGATGCCAACGAACATCTCGAATTTTCTGATCTTGGTTGTTGTGATCTATTAAATTCCTCGTCCGATCACGATGTTGATTCAACCATTGTTAATCTATCTAAAACACTAGCCTAAGATGATCTATCTATCCATGAGGTTGAAACCCCCCATACTATCTAGGCACCTCAGCCCGATATGATGGTTATGTCAGGCCTTCGTTGTCCTAAGGTTGGTTTCACTTCCAGTCAGGAAATTGTTGAAACATTCGAGGCTGCTCATCACTCTTTTCTTTGCACTAAAGATCAAACAAACACCTAGATTTCACTTCCTCCACTCAAACTACACGATCCCATCACACATGCATTAGAGTAATATTACACAACAAGAACACATGTACAACACAAGTGGTCTACCATTATCACATTTTCTTGCATGTTATAGTTAAGAGAATTCATACACTCAACATCGCCACGTAGTGTAGCACAACCTCATGGTAGCACCATAGAATGCATGTCATGCACTATCACTCAACTTTGTTTTGTGGTCACTTGTAAGCTCAGAGTGTGTTTGTCTTCATTGTTACATATTTCTTATTTGTTGGTTCGCATAGCTATCTTGTTTGTGAGCCTTGCCTTCACCAACATGGGTCAACCAATGTGCTAGTGGCTACATGGGAAGTATCACTTCATGTCAGATGACACATGAACTATTAGCTTAGGAGTAGGAGTAGTGTTTTATTTTGAGTTGTTTGCTTGCATGTTTGTTTTCTTACTTTCTTTGTTTGTTTATTTGTCTGCTTGCTTGTTTTCTTACTTTCTTTGCTTTCTCTTTTACTTCTGCTCTTACTTTACTTTGTTGTTTGTTAGTTCACTTGTTTCAATTCATAGGATAGTTTTGCGTGAAACCATGTATGTCTCTTGAAACGAGGTGGGTAAAGTACAAGAGGCCTTGTGTTTCTATCACTACTTGGTTATCTGACATCCTGCCTCTATATGAAGAACTTGTTACTTTTAGTCCATGATACATCGATGGAAAATATGTACTATTCAAAGTGAACCTTGGTGAAAACACAACGCTTGTGTGCTAACTGGTATCACCTGCTCTAGTCGGTTGTTTTTGGGTTAACCCTTGCCAGCTCAGTCAACTAGAGTAACGTGAGGGGGAAAACCTAAACAGGAACATTAGAAGATATATAAACTACTTCTCTGTTGGAACAACCTCTTCTCCTCTCAATAAGTCGGGATCCCTCTTCTGCCTCTAAAATGCATAAGTGCTATGCACAGTTGAAAAACATGAAAAAAAGAGAAAAAAGTTTGAAGAAAATGAAAAATGAATAAAGCGAAAGAAGAGAAAGGCTTCTTTCATAGGGAGGTGATGCAAGTAGCTCCACTAGGGTACTGACTAGGCTCATTGGCAATGGAGCCATGCTTGTGTTCCTATGTGACTCCACCAGGGTACTGTCCAGGTGTGCTGGCAACAGAGAAACACCAGAGACGAAACCAAGACTCTGACAACTATAGTGCTTGTGCACCAATATACCCCTCAACCCCAATCGAACAAATGTGCTTCCTTGGCTTGGACTGTGTGTCAATCAACCAAGAGCTTGGCAGATTCTACATCTTACAATCAAGCTAGTGTGAAACCAAGATGAGCTAAGAGCTGAATAATACTTCTGGAGGTGTTATACTTGCTTTTCACAAACAAGGTCTATTCAGAGAGCTGGAGTTCTACCAGTATGTCGGCATGTTTTGTAGCAGCTACAACCACCCTCGAATTTTTTTCCCTAGCTTCATTTTGGAGCCTGCCTTCCAACCTTCATAGCAACTTGCCTTGCTTAGTCAAGTTCACAAGCTTCAGTAACTTCTAGCAAAAACGTAGCCTGTCGATCAGATCCTGATCCATCCCCCTCACAACTTGTTCACCCAGACTTGGTCCAGCTGTAGACTGAGTAGCTTCCCCATGAAAATTGCGCATTTCTGGAGGGAAACCAACCTTCCCTCCAAAAATTGTACAATCATGTCTGGCAGCCTAGTGGGCTCCGGGATTCTGCAATCCTGCTAGTCAACACTCCCAGCAGGAATTACACAATTTTCCCCAACAGGGCTGCTCAACCTAGAATTTGCACAAATCTGGGCAGTAGTTAGCTTCTCTACCCAGAAATTGCACAAATCTCCTGGGAAGTTAGCCCAGCTTCCAGCCAAAAATGCGCATTTCCTTCAAGTAGTCGGGCAGTCTCTTGCATGTGCAACTGAGTTGACTAGTTCCTCCCGGGACTGAGAAAAACTGACTTTCATGCATAGGTTTTGTTATATAGCAAAATGAACCCCTCCTCAGCTCAGAGGGGAAAGATATGATAGCTGAAGAAAATACCAAAATCACAAGCCTTGTTTCCACACTAACACTGGCTAAACACTGACAACATGCTTTATAAAGCTTCTTTGTAAGCCTAAGGGAGCATTAGTGACCCTACTAACTCTAGTTATTAGTTTGGGAACAACGTTAGTGGATCCTAATGAGCATCTAGAGGTCAAAGGAGTGAATTGACCCATAAATATATCTATATTCCCTCCTAAATCTACTCAGAAAAGTAATGAAACATCTCAAGTTCGACCTATTTGTGGGATTTCTAAATCCTAATGAAGGAGGGAAATGGAAAAGAGCTAAAAAGCATGGAAACATCATTGCTTTTACCTTAAGAGACTAATGGAGGAAATTGGCAACCCTAACTCAATTGCAACATAAGAAAAGCTAGGGATATGGTGGAAGAGGTTAGATCATTTGAAAGGATAGCTTACTTGATTGTTGAGCATAGTCTCAAATCTAAGCATAAGAAGTTGGTAAGAAGAGAGAGAAAGAGAGAGAGAATAGAGGGGTAAGGGAAGGATAATGAAATAGATGGTTGTAATCACTCTTTCAAAATTAATATAGAACTGTAGTTGTACTATCTACTTCATGGTGTTGGTACTATCATTCATTTGCTTGTTTGTCCAATACCTTCTAGCATGAGTAGCTTAGTTATGTGTAACTAGATGTCTTTTATGTATTCATGTATTAGTTATCAAGGTTGTATGCTTTGATTATGCTTGTCTCTTCTATGTGCAGGACTTGATCTGGAGCTGGCTCAGGGGACTTCCACCTAGCTGCAAAGTGCTCTCCAACAAATCTACACGGAGGCTTGAGGTAATCAATCTGTCCTGCTTTGATAGTTAGTTATTGTTTATGGACATGCATGTAACTTTGTGATAGCTGCACATAATCTTATAGTCCAAAGGTCCCAGGAAGACGTTTAAGGGTATCTCCATTCTCCATACACCATGCATTTTATCCTATAGTAGGTTTCTTCTCCCTAGGAAGCATGCAAAGGGATCCCTTGTTTCAGGGATCTATGTTTAGCAGTTGGAGGTTACATACAAGGGTCATTTCAGAAAGCTCCCACCAAGTGTTGCTTTCCCTAGATTTGTGGCATTCATGTCACAGCCTCGATGTTATCAAAACTCATCAATGGGATGTTGCAGAGCTCATTCCTCACATCAACCTTGCAACCTTGACATCCCACATCACATCTAGGAGCAGTCGCCACATTCAGCTCAACTGTTTTGGGGAAAGTCCGCTTCCCATGCCTTGCATTAAATTCCTATAACTTTTTGTGTTTTCACTTGTATGAGTACTGTTTGCATCATTTATTTGAATGTTTTCTATCATTTACATGTATATTAGCTAGTCCTAGCATCGTTTCTGTTTTCGTCAACATCTCATTATTGTCGCATGCATGAAACTATTTTTCGTGAATGGTCACCGATTTGGTGACTTGCCTCACCCACATGCATGTTGTTCCATTTTCTGAATCTGCCATTCACCATTTTCATTCATGATAATTCACTTATGCTTACACTCAGTATCAACATGCATTCAAACTCACATTCACTTTCAGTTTCCCATTGGCGAGTCTGGTCAACCTCGATTCGGACTCTACCTCACCAAGAACCTCACCAAGACAGCATTGTGCAATCCTGAGAGGGAAGGCTCTACCTTCCTCTCCAAAATGTGCATTTCTTCCTAGCAGCTATTCCCTAGGCCTGCTTTGTGGAATCCCGAGGGATAGTGACTGCTAGCTAAGAAAATTTCGCAATGCAGTCACTTAGCCTGCAGCCATTGCTAGCTGAGATTGTGCATTGTGCAATACCTACAATCAACAACTAGACTGGACTATGCATTGCGTAGTTCCAGTAGTCAATCAGTCTCCCAACAACCCATACTTTTCATTGTGTATTCTTAGCAGTTGGTCTCTTGACCTCTTGGATGAAATTGCACAACCTTCATGATCAGTCACACAGGTATGTTGCAAGTTAGTTCTCAAGTTCATTTTGGTTTGTGTTTCCATGTCTCCTGGTATTGCAGGTGTTCATCTACCTCTCAGTAGTGTAGTTACAATGGTTTCCAAGAGAGAGGAGTTGAAGACACCATCCAAATCACACCTAGAGATGAAATCAATCAAATCTCTATGAGCTTGCCTTCTCACAAAGATATCAGGTTGTTCATAGACAAGGACATCAAGATATGACAGTAGCAGCATCACAGTAAGCAGCATCATGAACAATAGTTGAAGGCAGCATACCAAATGCAAAGAACACAATGAACGCAGTGAACACAATGAATGGAGCGAACGTAAGAGGAAGTTTGTTGACAACACAGGGGCGAAACAATGTTGCAAGCTCAAGATGATGAAAGAAACTTTGGAGACTCAAGATATGAGGTGATGGTGAGACATGAAGATCGCGCGAAGATATGGAATGGAAAAAAGGAGTTGCATGTGCTGAAGCAGCAACTCAAGGAAGAACATGAAGCTACACAAATAGACGCATGAGTTGCAGTATGAACATGAATAGTAGTGGGTGCAACATGCACTCACAGATGAAACTGCGCCCGTACAAGTTATAGATCTATCCCAGCATCTAGCATGGAGCATACATGGTGAGTAGTGTTGTTGATCACATGCAAGGGATTCAACAACATGCATGTCTTTGTCTGCATGCATGCAATCCAATGCATTCAACACACTCACCAATGCGAAGACAAGAAGAAATTCCAACCGGAGCTGAATATGTACTTCGGAAAGTTAATGCGCATGACCACTAGCATACACTTGAAGATCAGCACGAACACTATGCATTAGTGTGTTTCCGGTTCAGTCGCACCCAAGAAGACCATGTGCATGTTAGAAAATGAGTTGGATGAAGGGGGGCTGAACCAATGCACCAGTTGCAATAGAGGCAAGAGTTCACTTCAACAAGATGTCACCAGGGGGTGCGTGCACACCATCACAAATGACCAAGCTTGGCATCAGCTCACCACCTTCACCATCACAAGCATGTCAAAGAGTTGGTCTCATCACAACAGACCGAGTGTCCGTGATGTCTTGCATGGCTTTCTCAAGCCATGGCATATCACATGAGTACATGTGCATTGTAATGTTGAGTCATGTCAAGTGGAAGTTCAAGTGTCCATAGTTGGATGTAACATTCATAGAGTAGATGAAGATTCATGAGGGTAGATGAATTGTCACAAAGGGGAATGTCAAGGATCATCCCACCCTTTTCTACAAATAGAACCTCATAACTCATTGTATAGGCTTTTGGTCAGCCAAGATTCTGAGAAGACTATCTTGGAAAGAGCTTGGAGAGTATTGTAATGATCCTTAGCTTCTCCATTGCATGAAGCTGGTTCATCTCTTTGGAGGAGTAGGCAGATGTGGCTGTAACGTTCCACTGTTGAGGCTGGCAGGTTTACATGGATGTATTGTATGATGGGAACTTACACTTCTTTATATAATAAAAGCAAACACATTTTCACACATGTATTGTATCTGTTGTAAGACTGATTTTTAACACTTGTAATGCATGTTGCCTTAACCTGTGTTCTACATATGGACTAATTCATTTGTTGTAATGCATAATCTATGTTGGCTTATCAGGGCCTGACCTAGGTAGAGAGTTAATTTAGACAAACAAATCCTGGTACTACTAGCCCTTTCGGCAACAGTGCGCGGGGTGCAGATTGAGGTCTCACTCGAAGTAGTATGGGAGGGTGCTAGAACAAGGTTTTCGCACCTTGGAGATGTCTGATGAGTTAAAATGGTCTGCGGTTTAACCCTGCACATAATTTGCTTCGTGCACGTTCCCGTCCTTCACCACCCGATATACTCTCTTTGTGCAACCCTACTCAAGGGTTGAGTGTCACGCTCTGCATTGTTACCCAAGATCTTACTGGTATTCCAATGTTAGTTGATCATTTTAGCCTACTTTTGTGCTTTAAATTATACTTAACAACATGAACCATTCATACAGATGCGTAGTAAATAAACACTATATTTCCAAATTATATCAATAATTCATTAACTCGAGAACAGAGACATAAAATGATAACAAACTTCTCTTTATTAATTCCTTCCTCGGTTATAGACTCGACTCCGCCCTGCGCACTGAGTTGTAGCGGTTCACGCACTCAACTTTGGACTACTAGGCCTCTGTGCACTCAGCTGCAGAGCCTTCTCCTACTCTACGACTCAAAGAAACATTGTACACTTGTGACTCAATCACTTAGACTTGTTACTCTTATTTTATCCTTCTCTTCCTTTTACACTTAGAACCTCGCTCTATTTATACAATCCCATGGTCCGCGGACCATGGGTAGGTATATCTAGCCGACTTTACATTACAAAACTAGGGTAGATAACCCTGTGACTCTATTATGATTTCGCACCCTGTGCCTGCAATTCGCAGAGCTTTATAACAAAATTCATTCAAAACTTTGGCTTTGAGCCCCAAAACATGCCTTGGGGGGATTCCATGCCCAACAAGCCCCAACACAAACATCGTGAATCACCCTTGAGTCACTCTGTTGACACGATGATCTTTGTGTGGAGTCCCTCCAACTATTCTCGAACTGCGTGGAGGTCAGCAATGCACTGAGTTGCTGCTTACTGGATCTGTTGCATACGATGTTCCGAGACCTCTATGTCTGAACTACTTCTCTACATCTGTGACAGTATCCCTTGCATTGGTTTATAGTCCCACACCTTTGTCCAGATCCTTGGAGCACGAAGACTATGCTTCCGCCGGTTAGTCAGATAGTCGGTCCACCCATGTAGGGCTTCAAGTGGTTGCCATTCACTTTGCCTGGGAAAGGATCTCCATTTAGTTTGGCTAGCTATATTGTGCCTCTGTTGGTGACCTCCTTAACCAGGTATGGTCCTAGCTAATGCATTCTGAACTTTCTAGGAAATTTTTCGAACTTACTCTCATACAACAGCACTAATTCATTTACCTTGAAGGTGCGCAACTTAATAGGGTGATCGTGCTAGGCCTTTCCATGCTACTTTTGTACCTGCTGGTGAAAACCCGCCAGGAACCGTTCCTCCTTGAGTTCTTCCAATTGTAGGAGCCTTTCTTCCAAAGCTTCACGGTCCGTCATACCTATGAGCACTGTTATGCATAGACTACGTACAATATACTCCATTGGCATGACAGCTTCCATGCCATAAACTATCTAGAAAGGTGTTTGTCCTGTCAGTTTCTTGTATGTTCTCCAATAAGCCCATAGTACTGTAGGTACGCGTAGGTCCCAATCGCTTCAGTGCGCATTCCACACATTGGTTAGCGTAGTTTCCAGTGATTTTGTTGAATGCTTCTACTGTCCCATTGGCTTGTGGGTGATATGGTGTGCTTTTCTGTTGATACACCTGGAACTATTCTGTGAGCGCGCTAATGGTTTCATTCAAGAAATGTGTACCGTAATCACTCATTAAGATTTTCGGACAGCCAAATTGATTCAACATGTTTTCAAGTAAAAACTTCATAGCCGTGGAAACCATGTAGTCTTTAACCAGCTGCGATTCTGGAGAGCGAGTCAAGTGTTCCTTCGCATTGATGATGTATCACATGCCCGTTTTTCCCTAAGGTTTGATAGGTCCTACAAAGTTGATTGCCCACTTTTGGAAGGGTTGTAGCATCATCTGTGGATTCAACGACATCTCGTCCCTCTACTATGGTTTACTGGTCCTTTGACATATATCACAGACCTTATAGTGTGCTTTTGAATCCTGATGAAGGGTTGACCACCACAACCCTGCGCGGAGAATCTTTTGTGTGATCACTCATCCTGCATAATGTCCTCCTCCAGCGCCACCATGTACTTTTGTGAGGATCTGAATTCGTTCAAATTCAGGTACGTACCTTCGCAATATCTCATCATTGCCCATTTTGTATAGGTGCCCCGTGATGAGAGAAAAATATGCCACGTGCACCACCAATTCCTTCTTCTATTGGTTAGAGTATTCCTTTGGCACAATCCCTGTTGTCAGAAAGTGGATTATATCTTCGAAGTGTCCATTTGTGATGCACACAACCAAGAGCTTTGTGTCAGGTAATTATTCCTCCAAACTAGTAGGTTCCTCACCCATCTCAATACACAACAAGTGATCTGGTCCTGTGTTCAAGCATCCAGGTTTTACCACGAGCTCAAAGTCATATTCTTGGAACAATAAGAGCCACGTACATATGCGCCCCCCCAACACAGGCTTATTGACCAAGTACTTTACTGCGGAATGGCCTATGTACATCTTGAAATGTCCTCCTAGCAAATAGTGTTGGTATTTTTGGAGCATGTACACCATAGCCAATCCCTCGCACTCGGTTGTAGAATAGTTCTTTTCGGCTTTAGACAGTCTACGAATTGCAAATGTGATAGGGCGATCCAAGCCCTCTCCACCCTGTTGTTTGAGCACCACTCCCAGCACGATACACGACACATCAACATGGACATGAAACTCCACATCCCATTTTGGGAAGACCAGGATTGGAGCTTAGGCCAATTGCCCCTTTGGGACATCCAGGGTCTTCATGCAATCACCATTCTAGCAAAATGTGACATCCTTTTTCAATAGTTTCTCCATCGCCGTGGTGATTTGGGCATAGCTTTTGATGAACTTCCTATAGTACCCTGTGTGTCCCAAAGTAGCATGCAACTATTTAACACTTCGCGGTGCTTCCAAATTTAGAATTACTGCAATCTTCGCGAGGTCTACCATTAGTCCGTGTTTGCATACGACATGCCCCAGTAGTTTCTCGAAGGGAACGAGGAACGTACACTTCTTAAGGTTTAGCACCATCTGTTGTCATCAACAAGTATCTAGCATGAAGCGTAAGCTTGCTACGTGGTGCTTAACCAATCCAAAGACAATCCAATCATCTAGATAAACCTCCAAGAATTTGTGGATATATTCTTTGAAGGCGGCAACAACTGTGCGTGAGAAGATGGTTGGTGCATTTTTTAACCCAAACAGCATGATGGTGAATTGAAAGTAGCCCCATTCAGTGGTGAAGGTGATCTTCCTCCTGTCTTCCGACAGGATTTGGTCAAGTGGTACCTTAAGAACCCATTAGTGAAAGAATGTGCTTCTTGCCAACCAACATTTTCTAATACTTCATATATGATTGGGATCAGGAATGGGTCATGTACATAGGCACCATTCAACTTCCTGAGGTCCACACATATTCTTATCTCACCCTTCTGCTTTTTCTCCTGCACTACCATAGGACTCACCTAGTTAGACTCTTTCACTAGCTCAATAATTCTGGCTGTGAGCATTTTGTCTAGTTCTACACGGACCTTTTCCTTGTACTTCGGATTCAAGTGGTAAGGCCTTTGCTTAACTGGATTTGTGTCGGGTTTTAAGGTCATCCTTAAATCGTCAATGATCCCCTTTAAGTCTGTAATCTTGCTTAGGAATAAGTCTTGGTACTCGCAGAGTAGCTCAGCGACCTTATCCACCATGGCACCATCCTAATAGTCACCGAGCGTTGCATACTTCGGTTCATCCTCCGTCCCAATGTTTACCTGCATCGTTTTTAGTGGCGCAATGATGTCATGATCTTCAATCAATGGTCCTTGAACCTCAAAATAGCCTTTATTTTCCGAAATGTTAATTTTTCGTGGGTCCTCATCATCCTCCTCAATATTTACATTGTAACACTCCAGCGCGCAGCTCAGCTGGGTCGCCCACTCTGGCTGAAGCACTTCCATTGGCTCCTAGGGTATTCTGAAGATAATTGCTTTTACTTCATGTAGCGCATCATCAATAGTATCCCACCAACGATCCTCAAACATGAATGTTAATAGGAATCCTTCGAGCAAGATATCCCATTCGCTTGTGCCAAGGTGGAGGTCTGTCTCAGTATACCAAATCATGGGTATGATAGAACAAGTGCACCCACTTAGGCTGTGGCTCTTCATCATAGACCTTGGTCCATTTTGTGAGTTGTGCACATGGATCATCCCATCCGTCATACTTGTCTGTTAGCCGCATCTAAGGCATCCCAAATTGCATGTGCATCATCCTTCTACATTCGCGCCAGTCCCCAAAACTTCTTTCATATGTACCCCACCATATTTTGGGTGTAGTGTGCAGTACCCATTTCATAGCGTTGAAATGCTGCTGTTTCGGCACTTCTTTTTCAAATTTCTTTAGGAAATCATCCACCTCACCCAACCTGTCATACATAGGAAGACCTCTTACCTCTATTTCCACTCAGCGCAACGACCTTGTCATCATGTTACAGCATTTCGTGATTACCTCATGTAACCGATTTTGCCATCGTTCTATTTCCTTGTCCGAATTTGAGGTGTAAGAGCTTTTGCACTCCCACGAGAGTCTGCCATTCACTGTCGGATTCACCCAGTCCTACTCCCACGCAGTTATATTGTAAATATAGTCTAGATCATCGTCACTATCATAATCGCACACCAGCTCTATGTAGCAGGATTCTTTTGTAGGGTCTAAAAATACCACTACTTGAAGTGACTTTTTCTCACAAATCATCTTGCACTTGTTTAGATTTATCACTCCATTCATGCTAGTGGCCCAATCTATTCCTAGTAGTGCAGGACAGGGATTGTTGTCATCAACAATCTCTATCACTTTGAAATCTGCAAGCACGCTCGAACCTTCAATATCTACCGTTATTCCCTACAATCTTCCCATAGGTAGGATCTTTTCCTCGTTCTCCATTCTGAATTTAATAGGAGACCATTGTAGTGTAGGCCTGCCCATGCGCTCCCATGTCCTCATTGATAGGACATTCGCATCGGATCCTAGATGCAAAATCACTTTATCCATTTCATATTCCCTGATCTGCGCAGTCAATCTCATCTCTCTTCTTGTTCGTGTTGTGTGTTACCCAAGCTTCCAGTCTACGCGTGGTTCTCCTAGTACAATCCCATCACATCTAGTTATGAGTTCTTGTAGCCCGTTGACAACCTTGCTATCGTGCAATAGCTTCATGCATGTCTCCAAAAAGGTAGTGAGCATTGATGGGTCCATTTCTAGATCTAGTTTGTCTTTACTACTTGAAGTGGGGGCCTCTGCGAAGCTCTTCTTAGCTTCCATGAATGTCTCCTTAGCGCTCTCCAAATCAAATTTTCATTCCTTTGTGGGAGCCTTGTGAACCTAGGAACTCTCATTGGGCTGCTTGCCTTTGTCATCTCCTGTCGTGATACCACTTCGGAGCACGATATTTACATTCGGGTCTTCATCGCATGGCTCAAACCTCACCATTTGTAGGTTCCGAATCAAGGGAGGTTGGAGTGTTCCTTTATCGCACAACCTTGCTATTAGTGTAAGACAATCCTTTGTCTCATGATCAAACTAGGTACAATATAAGAATGATGGTCTTGTCGAATTTGTACAATCGTGGGCATAATGCCCTAGTCCTTCGCAATTATAACATATCAGTTGTCCGTGACCTCTTCCTGGTCCCATTCCACCTCTACCTCATCTACACCCCTGAAATATAGTGTGCACAATCCCTGCATTTTGATCAAGAGCCTGTATTTTGGTCTAAACTCTATAGGTAGGAGTCCAATCCATCATTAGTTCATAACTTCTACAGCTGCACTCATCGTCACCTACTGACCTGCAAAAATTACAGAACAACTATTGGGAACTCTGCGTATACTTCTGTAATAGATGAAAATTATTTGTAGCATGCTTCCCTCCTATCTGACAAATCGCACACCATAATGCAGGCACCATACTCGGTCCTACTTGTGCCTCTCGTCTTAATGGCATTGGTCCTCCTCCTGCTAGGTAGTTCGTGAAGATTAGACAATGGCCATTTTCATGTCCCTGGCCCTTACACTTTATGCACCATACCTCCTCACGTGCTTCTGGGCGAGCTATCCTCTCTTGTTTCAAACTCTGCATCTCAAGACACAAGTTTTTCAACTACGCATGGATCTGTTGAACTCCCAGGTTAGGACCTTGTATTAGGGTCTCGTGCAGTCTCATTGCAATCTCTAAGGCCTCGACTTGAGTGGATAACTTCTAATGTGACAGTGCATTCCTTAGATGCAGTGTTAGCAATGATACAAACTATGCGCTCTGTTGCCCATCCGTTAAGTTCATGTTTTCTTCATGAATCATACCCTTTTGTCTCTGATCCAACTCCCAAGGGGTCTCGCCTGGAACCATCGCGATTTCCTTAAATCCAATGATCGACTCTGTCTCTCACTTTGGTTTGCTAAATTCCTTGTTTAGCGCAGCTTGGATATCTGCGATCCCTGCGTTTGGATTGTCATTGGAGCGCTTAGGGTACCAAGTTAGTGTGTGATCCTGCAAAGTGTTGACCAGCGTTGCTTTCTTTATATTATCATCTATTACTCCCTATGCTTCCCATACAGCCTTACCACGAACCAAAATTGGTCTAGATCTTCATTCCCTACTCCTTTTAACACCAACAATTTTATCTTGCTTGCCATATTGAACTGTGGTGGTGGTGGAGGCAGTGTGGACGAAGAGGGGGGTGAAGATGGTGAAACTAGCAGTGGTGTAGGTGGAATTGGTATGTGCAGAATTCGCTTCTTTATCAAACTGATCACAATTCTTGGTGAGACCTTCACAAGCTCTTCCTTGCTTTCTCACGGAAATGAAATCAAGGGGCTAGTTTCTAGTTCTATGTTACCTTCGTTTCTGTAGATCCTCCCACTTCGCGTAGCCCCAAACATCAATTTATTCGCATACCCTGTTTTTCACACAGTAGCATTTTAATCCAAGTGTTCAAATATTTAACGTACTTACCTCACGGTCCTTTGAGGAAGTGTCATTCTGCCTCATTGTAGCTGACTAAAGTATCTACTGCGAACTCGGTGATAAATCCTTTGATAATTCGATTGAGCTAGTGATCTACAATGCACGTGATCTTATCTTTCGATGCTTCCAGTATGTGCACCAAATCTGGAGTCCACACAATAGGTTTTTCGAGCCTACACCTTCCTTGACTGTCTGTTAGCTTTACGATCCACTCATACTACTCAGAGGGGAAGAGTGCAAAGAAAATTTCATGGATTTTCATATATAAGTAGCAATCTAACCACTCTTCCTTCGATAATCATAGACTCCTATTCTCCTGCGCCGCAAACTTGTGAATCTTTCTGTCCAACCACTCTTCAATTCCTTTCTTTATTGGATTCCAGTGATACGACATTAGACATCTCTATGCACATCCCGGTCCTAGCAACAAAACCAGTTGTTGGCTTATTGGGGCCTAACCCAAGTTCATAGTTAATTTAGCCAAACAAATTCCGGTACTATTGGCCATTTCGGAAATATTTTGCAGAGCGCAGACTGAGGTCTCACTCGAAGTAGTATGGCAGGGTGCTAGAACCAGGTTTCCACACCCTGGAGATGTCTGATGAGTTCAAATGGTCTGCGGTTTGACCCTGTGCATAGGTTGCTTCATTCACTTTCCTGTCCTTCACCACCCTATATACTATCTTCACGCAGCCCTACTCAGGGGCTAAGTGTCGCACTTTGCATTATTACCTAATATCTTGCTGGTATTCCAATGTTAGTTGATTATTTTGGCTACTTGCATGCTTTATATTATACTTAACAACATAAACCATTCATACAGGTGTGCACAGTAAATAAACAATATATTTGCAAATTATCTCAATCATTCATTAACTCGAGAACATATACACAAAATGATAACAAACTTCTCTTTATTAATTCCTTCCTCGATTACAGACTTGAATCCGCCCTGTGCACTCAGTTGTAGGGGTCCGCGCCCTCAGCTACAGAGCCTTCTCCTACTCTACGACCCAAAGACACACTGTACACTTGTGACTCAATCACTTAGACTTGTTACTATTTTATTATCCTTCTCTCCCTTTTACACTTAGATCCTCGCTCTATTTATACAATACCATGGTCTGCGGACCATAGGTAGGTCTATCCAGCCAACATTACATTACAAAACTTGGGCAGACTACCCTGTGACTCTATTATGCTTTCACGCCCCATGCCCGCAATTCGCGGAGCTTTACAACAAAATTCAGTCAAAACTTGGGCTTTGAGCCCCAAAACATGCCTTGGGGGGATTCCAAGCCCAACAATCTATTAATGGAAATGTGTTGTATATGCTGTTAATATTTTCCTGTCCATGTTGACTCCTTCGTTGGACATCAGATAGACCTTTCACATGAACCTTGTTGTAACAACTATTGCACTCGTTCGGACTGATCCGTGAGTGCTATACGTGTTATCTTACCTTGTATGTTGTGACTACCACATCTGAGTGGACTACTCCATTGGAAGTTGTGTATGTCCTATGTTGTGTGTTCCTAGATGAGTTGGGATTGATCCCTTTCAACCTAGAACTCACCTTCACCCTCATCTCAACCCACCCATGTTAGAACCTCTCATACACCTTCCTTGACTCACTACAGTAGTCACACCCTTGCTACTGACAAAGTTATCTTACTTTCCTCTATGCAACATCATGGTTAAGGCATTTCTTTATGACCCACTGCTAGGAATCCTACACCAAACAGTTTGATGTCTAATTGGGACTTCTTACTAGGGAGATACCCTTAGATGTTGGCAAGTCCAACACTATCAACAGGTATCTACCTCAAAAACTTTCACCCATAAAATGCTAGAGTAGACATATATTCACCACGAATTATTTTTTTATGATGACTAACTCATCATGAATTGAATCTAAAATAATTTTCTCATCATGTGTCAACCGATGGATCTTTTACCATCTTATCATCATGAGTTCACTGATGACACATCTCGATGGTTGTAAAACCTCATTGTTGCAACTTGGGCCATATACTCTCCTAACCAGACACCTCGTCTCTTTAATGGAGCTTTTATTGAGTCAACCACCAACAATCAAGTAGAGTATGACATTGTCATAGGCCTCTCAGTTGATGCCCACTACCTAGGTATCTTTCACTTGCATGTATTCCTTGATTCACAACTAGTTGTATCATAGTTAAACAAGACCTTTCACATCCATGATTCATGTCTCTTTCATAAATATCTCCATGCACAAAGGTTATCTAGATATTTTGATCATATCATATTTACACATATACCAAGGGATCAAAATCATACAACTAATCGCATCGCAAATAAAATCCTAGACTGGCATGCATCACATATATATCACCATCAAGATACATGAACCATTAACAAAAGATACATCTCAAATAAAATGCAGAAATACAAAAGAAGTATAAACGCATCCATCACATCATGAGAGCCACCAAAAAGTGATCTCAGATATACATCAAAAAATATATGAGTACAAAAGTTATCACCGACCAACGAACAGGAAAAATAAGCTGGTGAGCACTAGTATTGCAACAATAATGCTACAACTCCTGGGCTGTCTACTATACTCTTATCAACCTGGTAATTCGTAACAAACTTGGAAAAATCGATGCTATATGAACAAGTACTAGTTCTCACTCCAGGTTGTCACCTGGTCAGCTGGTCCAATATCACTAGGAGCTTGAGCCAACTTCCATGGATTCCAGAAGAAGCTCTATATGTGATGAAAGGAAAGAAAGATAGATGCTATTCTACTGCAGAAAGGAGAAAGACTAAAATGTAAAGCAAACCTAGTGAACTCTAATTAACCAACTAATTCTACTTTTGTAGAAAGTGCTATGAAAACCATAAAAGGAATGCCATTACCTATTCAAGAAAGTAAACAAAATTTAACTATGCTATTTTTGGAAGTAAGTAAGAAAAAATCATCTTTTTGGATTTTTATGTATTTTTATGTGAATTTGACATGCATGTAATATATTGTGTGTGAATGTGGCAGCGAAGAGGTGGTGTTGAAGGGTGGTTTTGGGACCTGAGAGGATGTAGGATGGTGTGGATGGGTCCTAGGAGGTCTCGGGTGGCCTTATCGAGGCTTTTCCCACAGTCATCCTTCAAAAGAAAGCCTATAGGAAAATCTACAGGAGGACACAGGAAATCTACAGGAGGAAAACAGGGCAACTACAGGAGGCCTACAGGAGGAGGCCGAGAGCAGTTTTCACTATTTTGAGGGGGTGAGAGTTGGTGGAAAAGGTGGATGAAGGTTGGAATGAGGTGTTAGGGCACCTAGGGTCTCCCAAGAATCACCAGGAGAGAGGAAGATGATTGGGTTTGCTCAAGGAGAGAGGAAGAAGTTCTATGGAAAATGCAGGAAACTAAGGCAAAATTGAGGTGAGTTTTGGGCGACTTGTATGAAATGGATTAGATGGAGGATGTGATGGCTGATAAGCTAGCCTACTACTAGAAGAAATCTGCTACAAAGGAACTGACAGTTAACCAAGCAAATCAAGCAACAAGTGAAATGAATGCATTTAGGAAATACAGAGTTTTGTATAAAAATGGTCTAAGCTATGATCTATGAAAGGAAATGCTGAGAAATGTTGTAGGAAAGGAAAGCAAGAAGGAAGACTACTACAAATCAAAAAGTGAGAATGATGAAGAAGATCTAAAGCAAAGAAAAGCTGGACTATTAACCTACTAAAAAGCTGCAAACACTATAAGTCCTATGAAGGAGGAAAATCTGTGTTTTTGGGGCAGCAAGGGGGTGATTGCCTCAAATCATGGTCCCAAAGGGAGGAGGAGAGGCCAAGACACTATTTCCAGCCTTTTGAATCTTGTCTTTATCACTACTTAACCTACTATATAAGGCACAAATGGAAGCAAACTACTAAATCATCAAAAGCAACCTATTCTTAACCATTAAAAGAAATACATCCAACAACAACCTAATCTACACACTGAAATAAAACATTTGTATAAAAATGGTCTAAGCTATGATCTATGAAAGGAAATGCTGAGAAATGTTGTAGGAAAGGAAAGCAAGAAGGAAGACTACTACAAATCAAAAAGTGAGAATGATGAAGAAGATCTAAAGCAAAGAAAAGCTGGACTATTAACCTACTAAAAAGCTGCAAACACTATAAGTCCTATGAAGGAGGAAAATCTGTGTTTTTGGGGAAGCAAGGGGGTGATTGCCTCAAATCATGGTCCCAAAGGGAGGAGGAGAGGCCAAGACACTATTTCCAGCCTTTTGAATCTTGTCTTTATCACTACTTAACCTACTATATAAGGCACAAATGGAAGCAAACTACTAAATCATCAAAAGCAACCTATTCTTAACCATTAAAAGAAATACATCCAACAACAACCTAATCTACACACTGAAATAAAACATACAAATACAAGTAAAGACGAGTTTAGCTGCCTGGATTGGGCCCTAACCCAAGAGCTTCAAACCTCTAAGGTAACTCAGTGCTAGCTCAAAAAGGATTCCATCTTTATTATCAAAACGATAGCAAGATTACATGAAACTATCACAAAAATAATAAGCTTGAAGTTGGAGCAAAGTTTACATAATCAAAAATCCAACAAAAATTCGACCCTAGTGAGGCCCTAGGCCCCTCTACTTATAAAACTGAAGCTACAAATAACTTCCTTAAAATCAGGGAGGCTTGGCTCCCAAAACTCGAGATAATCATTAGTCATCCTCCACTTGCTCGGCTGCCTTCTATTGCATGATTCAACTGCTTGTACTCCGAGCTGAATGAACGGGAATTCAAAGTGAGGAGTAATAAATGAGGGGGATTCCCTCCTATAAGTCCTCTCTTTTTTCCACTTCAAGTTATTGCTTCCATTTGTCCATTCGATCCTTGACTTTGAACTCAAAACTCATCAATAATCTGCATTAAATACATGTTAGACCACATGGCACAATAACTAACTCAACTCACTTTATAAGCATAAATACAATCAGAAAATCATACAATAAGCTAAGATAATGGTTGCTTTACTATGTTAGGAGGTAAAATGAGTCCATATAATTACCCATTTATGAGACTCATCATCACCCACCTACTAAAAGTGTTGCTCATCCTCTGAGCAACTTAGTTAATCTCCTCATCTTTTATAGCCCTGGTGGCCTCCCTAGCATCCCAGGCTTCTAATGTGGTCTACTCTTCTTTGCCATAGAATCCTGCCTTCCTATCCCTCTCTTTCCACTACACCTCCTCTTCTTCTTCTCTTCTACCTTCCAGCATGCCTAACAGCAGTGGGGGACTCAATTTAAGGCCAATCAAGGACACGTCGTTTTATTTCCAATATCGAATTTGAAACGACAAAAATCCGGCAATCTTTTCCTGTTTTTACGGTCAGAAAAGGGCTATAAGGGGACCGTCTTTTAATTCTGTTTTAA
>APFE031385637.1:0-12615 GCA_000404065.3 Pinus taeda
TAAAGATCGACAGATAGGGGAGAAGGAGGCTAGCTCAAAGCTATGGTCGAATCCCAACGGCTTGAACAAATTTCCATAGTAATGAAGCTTCAATGTCCCAGACTGAGAAAAAATCGAGTAAGCGATCTATAGAAGCCTTTGAGTTTGTTTTCGTGGTTTCTTTAAGACTTTGTGATCTTCACTGATGAAAAGATATTAAGCGTTCACCTGCTGCAATTAGTAACACTTTCGTTCAAAGTTCATCCAAGCAATTAATTTAGTTTTTTATAGTTTAATGTTATTAAAAATCTATCCTTCACGGGATGGATGACTATGGTGATATTTCTTCCCAGGGTCATTCTCTCTCGGGTTGGAAAGGGGTATTGTGCTGGAATTAATAAGGCTCTGGTTCAAAGTTTATTCGAGCAATTAATTTTTTATTTTTCTCTTTATTTTAATGTTATTAAAAATCTACCTTTCACGGGTTGGATGACTGGCGATATTTCTACCTATGGTCATTCTCTCTCGGATCTTTTGGAAAAGGGTATTGTTGTGTATTGGAGGTATTGGAGGCCAAACAAAGATGGAAGATACACTTATGAATGGCCTAAAGAATATGATATATCAGATATGACCTAATGATCTCAAATATATCTGAGAACTGTATCTTTCTCACTCTCTCTCTCTCCCATGCTTTCCCACTCTCTAGATCTCTCGCTACCTCCCTCTTCCTCTCTCTCCCTCACTCCCTCTCTCCTTCTCCCTTCCTCCCTCTCTATCTCTTCCTCTGCTTCTCTCTTTATCTACTACTCTTTCATGCCCACTCTCTCTTTATATCTTTATCTCTCTCTCTCCCTCTATACATATCCTTATCCCTCTCACTCCCTCTTTCTATCTCTCTATCCAAAGTTATTTTAGTACATGCACCATAATTCATACACTAGCGTTGAGCTCCACAATTGTGTTTAAGCATAGATCTCTACTTAACCATGATGACAAATCATCAAACCACAATCAAGACTTATTAGTGCCCACAATGAATTGGGTTAACCCACACATTTCCCACATCATCTAATTTATTCTCACTAAGTGAATAATGGTCATATGCCAAAACCATTATTCAAAATTGACCTAATCGCTAGGTGTCTTCCTCCTATGCTATCCACATTGTGGGTCAATATCCCCTATATATGGCTCAACCGATATCCCTTATCCTCATGCTAGTTCTTGGGCTCAAAGTTGTGAGTACCACGACGAATAGGAAGATGATATTGAGCATAGATAAATGCATTAAGAAATAAATCTTAATGCATTGGGATTATATTGTTTTGGATTAAAGATTCCTTTATGCATTTCATTATAGAAGCAGATATGTCCCTCCAAAGTTGCTTGAGTGTCTACTAAAAGAGGACCCAAAGTTTATCCTAATTCATGGAACAAGGTAGCAATCAACCTTAAGCACAGATCTACTAGTAGACACTAGATCAACTTTAGAGGGACATATCTACTTCTATAGTGAAACGTGTAGAGGAATATTTAATCCAAAAGAATATGCTCTGAATGCATTAAGATTTGTTGTTCAATGTATTAGGATGTTGTGGGTTGTCTCTTCCTTGTCTAGTTGAATTTTTTGATCTCCTTCTCTCCTTAAGATCCCTCCAACTGTGGTTATGTGCCAAAGAAGACGACAGGTATGGGTTATGTGCCAAAGAAGACGACAGGTGTCTTTCCGACCCTGAAATCAGTGAAGAAATTAAGCAGAAAAGAGAGCAAAAATGCGTTGATTAAGACCAGGAAATAAAATGTCCCAAGACTGTAGGAGGTCACCATCTAGATGCTCTGCCATAGGTGGATTGTGATGATCCAGTCGTCCCTATAAATGTCAGAGACACAAAAAAGGCCTCGGATTTGCCTGTACCACAGGGTTCCGAGAGTTCCGGAGCAATGAAATCAGATGCCGAGGAAATGGATGTGAGCTGAAACAAGCAGGATCGAGGCTCTGTGCCAGAGGAGAGGTTTCCAGAGGATACTAAACCCACTCAAGAGGTAGGTAGCTACATTTTATTTTTATTGTTTAATTATAAGAATTAATGCAAGAAACTTGCCCATGAGTGACTTCCGTTGGTTTAGGTGATAAGTCTGGATGGTAATTTTTCTACCAAAATCGCCCGGTGCTTTCCTGTTATGCCATTTAGGTGGCGTGGACAACAGTGATAGTGAAGCCTGGTGGTTGGGTTAAACTCTGCTGACCTCACTAGTGAACCAATGCCTTATTGGTGGCTTATGTAGAGTTTTTCACTTTTGAAATAACTAATAGCTTGCCATATGTCATTCAATAGAACGGTTTAGGTTGGATGTCGATATTCCCAAGTAAATTTTTGTTAAAACTACGATGGGAAATGAATGGAAGATTAGGTCTACCCCTGACCGATGGACTTCTCTACCCTGTGCTACATACCCATTTGATGACATGCAACATTGTTCAGATCAATGTCAGTAGAGGCGTGACTAGTATACCTCTTTTCCATTCAGTTCTTGTTCCTATTATCATTTCCATTCCTCTGTTGGGATTACACTTCTACAACACCACCAGTTTTTAAGCGCATGATATATTCAGGGAGATGGGTGGGTTCAAGTTGCTTATCCGTCAAAATTCTATAGTCATGATTCTAGTTTTGTTTTGTTTCTAGTTATGTTTATGTTTCCTATTTCTAGTAAAGTAGGTTTTGTATCTCCAAAACTCAATTTTATAGTGGTAATGTACGCCGTCACTGAGGTGATTTACGCTTATAATTCGCCAGAAACCTTGAGTCCTATTTCTTGTTCTATTAACCATGTAGTCATGTCTCTTGTTTTGTTTATGTTTTACCCTTTTTGGTAAAATACGCTTGGACTGTGGATTGATATTTTAACAAGATGGGTTGCGAGTAACAAGTCCCTGCCCAAGGGCATGATGCCAAGAGAAAATACTGTCAATTCTTGCATCCAAAAAATGAAAACAGTCCAACTCCATATTCCACAAACAGTCTTCTAATGGCATATTTAATCAAGTTCAGAAACATACAATAAAACAAGTAAGTCTAACTCCATATCCCACAAACAGTCTTCCAATGTCTAATAGGAATTCCTTTTGTACAAGAGTATTATAAGTACATTGTACTCTTTCTTAGAAACCATATTTCCTGAGAGAAGATAATAGTCCTAAAGTTATGAACTATTAACTATCATTGTTCATAAAGTTTCTTTTGAAGAGAATCAAATTATATCAATAAATACGCACAGAACAGAAACAATTCATCTCTTCCTCTGTTTCTTTCAACTAAAATCCAAATGACATTTAACAACATAGCTAACTAGATAAGCTAAACTTATTTTGACAGCAGGATTACAAATAAAGATAAGTATAGAGTTATACTTGAGCCCTGAGCTTTACCAGCTTGAAATCAAAATCATCTTTAAGAGCTTGATATCGGATGACACTATCCAAGATGGATGGTTGAGGCATGACGCAAAATTTTCACCACCATAATACTCCCCTATTCCCCTATACAGCACTCTGTTGTAATATCTAGCTGGACTAAACAAAAAGATACAAATACTTTAATTTTGAAAGAAGTCCAGTTAATTTTGATCGAGTCACTATTCAACAATAACATCGAATTGGATCATTGCATCCTTTGGCCCCAGATTGTTTGGCACCAGCCGATCTCTTTTCCAGGTATTGTTGATGATACTCTTCTGCTCTGTAAAACTTCTTCGCTGGCAGGATCTCTGTCACGATCTCTTTATGGACTTGAGGGATGCACTTTGGAGGGAAAGTAAATATGATAGATGCACTAACAACCCAATAGACTACAGACTCAAAGAGTTAGAGACCAAACGAACTGCGAGATACTAAATGAAAATTCATTATATGGCAATATACCTAAATGTCTTTGTGTTAAGGGGAGAAAGCTCCTTGAGAATTAAACAAACTCTACTACGAGTGATGCCCTACCAAAGGCTATCGAAATAAAGCGCAGGAGTTTGTTGGCAAGGAAACATAATGCAAAGAGGTAAAGGGACTAGGCTAGGATGGATTGGTCCTTCAACTTGCTTGGTTGTTATTGGGCAATATGCAAAGCTTTTTCGCCTTCATGATTTGATAATTCCATGCCCTTTAGCGCAAATCAACAACAACAGAAAGAACATTCCCAAACACCTCCTAAGATTCCCATAGAATACATTGGGATCAACACCATATTTAATGACATCATCATTTTTCTTTAGTGCTTTCATTATGGAGTGAATGTGAAGAGATGATCGTATGCTCGAATGAAGGTTTGCGCAAAGCTGATTCAATGCCATTTGCAAACTCTCCTTGATTTGGTGAATTCAATGATGCGTCGTGTAAGCCAACCTCAATTGGATACTACTACCCAACTTATTGATGTAGATTTCTTTTAGGAGGTTGAGAAGGTGAATAATTTAAATTATAACTATATAACTTATATCCGAAAGCCACAATTACTGAGTTAGACCCTGTTAATGATCATGTGAATCTCATATATTTATTGTCTATGGTTATTTTTTACTAATTTATTTTACAGATAACAATTACTTGTGGAATGGGGAAGGCTAGAGGTTGTTTTGGTGAGTGCATTTTGGGTACTTTCGATGAGTTAACGGGTTCTGAAGTTTGTGGATATAGTAAAATCACCAAAAGTTGACCTCCTAGCAAGGTACTCATTTTAATACTGTGAAGCAATTGCTGCAGATATTATGGTTGAATTTTGTTTTTAATGTCTTTGTCTAACAGATGTTGTAAGTCATAGTTCAATAGTCCGGCAGGTTGAACCATTTTCCAGAAATAGTGATAGAGTAGCAACAACACTTGTTAGAAAGTGAGTTGAAAAGGGGAGAGCGCACTGACTGCTGAACCTATTTGTAAGACAAGATGCCTATTTGTCAACAACCCCCTCCACCCCACACTCCCCCCCCTGCCCCTCCCAAAAAAAAAAATTTACAGGCAATGCTGCCAGTGATTTTACTTATCTTTCCCTTAACATCTCGAGACATTTCTGAAGCTATTAGATCAGTTGGGTGAAATTGGTGTAGCATGTTGTAGGACTCATAGTCAAGTATAACGGTTGCTGCTTGTTGCATAGAATACAATACCATGTCTGATGATGAGTTGAAAAGTGGGGAGGGCACTGATTCTTGAAACTAGTTGTAAGATAAATCATGCAATAAAAGTTGCATAGAGTCAACACCTTATGACGTGTAAAATGCTACATGATACTATTCTCTGCCTAATGAGTTGAAAAGGGGAAAGTGCACTTTCTATTGAACCTAGTTGTAAGATAAGTTGCACAATGAAATGCCTATTTGCTACCCAACTCCCCCAAAACTTGACAGGCAATGCTGGCACATGGCATTCCCGATATATCCCTTAGCAGCTCAAGATGTTCCCGAAGATATTAATCAGTCGGTTGAAATGGGTGTGCATTTTTGTAGGACTTGTAGTCTAAGTAGAATGGGTACTGCTTGCTGCATAGAACCAACACCTTATGATGTGTAAAGTATTGCAGGATACCAGGTTTGATGTGTTGTGCATTGTAACAACTGTGGGACAATATAATGCGTTAAGGCTTGGTGAGGGTCTTTATATTTTACACAGTGGAAAGGACGATTGATGAATTATTCATATAATTGCATATACTTTTTATATCAGGGTTGTGTTTTAGAACTGCAGTTAGCATGTGATGTTTATTTGGATTTTATTTTAAAGTTGGAAATTTGTCTTTTCAAGTGTTCTTTTAATGTGAATCGATGCTATACTTTTGGCGCTTGTTAAATAATCTATCACTGCAGGTATTGAACTTAATTGTAGAGGGCCTATTCAAAGGGCATCCCATCAGTGAAAAGAAACTAAAAGAGCTTTTAGGTCATACACCTTTACAAGTGTTTGCTGGAGCTTGCCTTGGGGTGTTGGTTGGTTATCTATGCTCTCACAGTTGCTCGGTTGGTCTCTGATATGCGTTGGGGAACTTGAAACTCAAATTATTCATTTCTTTGTAAGTTAAATTATTTCATTTCTTTGTAAGTTATATGGATGATACTACAATCTTGCACGCAATTCCAGTTATTGATGTAGATTTCTTTTAGGAGGTTGAGAAGGTGAAGAAATTGATTGGAATTGCTAAAGAATGTGTTCTGGGTCTTCAAATGGGGGTCAAGAGGAAGTTAAGGATCATACTGTCGAACAACAAGAGCTTGCAGCCTATTCTATTCATTGCAACATTCAAAAAGTCCATTTGAGGTTGGCTTTGCTGAACACCATAGGTGTTTGCTAGGGAAATTCAAGTTTTCCAAAACATAAAACCTTGGTTTTTCAGTACATTTAACTACAACAACAAGGTCTTCACCATATCATCATTCCAGTTGGAAATAAAACACCAGTAATAATTTCTTTTCTATTCACTAGGGATAATGGCCCTTTACAATCCCTGCACAAAATGCCAAATACGAAACAATACTTACAGCTGTTAGCTCTGTATAAACTATAAACTGAAGTCCCAACATGCAATAGCTGCTGTTCCTTTAGCAGCTCCAACAACCAACTCTTTGGACACTTTGGACTGCTCCTAGTGACTTGGCAGCCCTCCTGGCATGCCCCCTGTACACTCAATCAGCAATCTACCCATCTTGCAGTTCTTCAGCTACATCCTGTAGGCCATGGTCTGTTTCCTCAGTCCTCCTGTAGCAGACTTCAAAGCCTTGGCCTACTCCTTTAGTCCTCAGCCGCCTTGCTGTAGCAAGTTCATGCTGTCGCCCCCCCTGCACGGAACTCTACAGGGCCACTAACTTGGCTTGATAACTGCTGGCAAATGAGCTCACTGCAAACCATGCAACGAAGGCCCAGCAAGTTCTGCAGGCATGTGGGAGGCAGTTGCATGATGCTAAAAACACTGAATTATGACTTTAGAAATCCTTTTGTTTTTTTTGGAGCAACTTTTACACCTCTATTCCGTTGTCAGAAGTATGTGTCCTGTCCACATTGTACACCACACTTTATTCCAATCATAAAGTGAAATCTATGTGCTATATGTGAGCTTGCGGTTGTGTTCTGGGTCTTTAAATGCAGTTCAAGAGAAAGGAAGTTAAGGATGATACTGTTCAACATAAAGAGCTTACAGTTTATTTTAGTCATAACAACCTTCAAAAATTCCATTTGAGGTTGGCTTTGCTGAATACCATGGGTGTTTGTTATAAGGGATGGAGCTTTAGTACAACAGCTAACTTTGCTTGATGACTATTGTAAAGTGAACCCCTGCAACCATTCAACAAAGGTACAACAAGTTCTGCAGGCATGCGAAAGGCAGCTGCAGGATGCCAAAAAATTGAATTATGATTTTGACTTCAGAAGTCCTTTTGTTGGTGGTGCAACAACTTTTACACCTATATACCATGGTCAATCAGAAGGATGTGTCCTATCCATATTGTACAACATGCTTTGTTCCAGTCATACAAGGAAATATCTGCCCTATATGTGAGCTTTCCATTGTGGGTTCCAATGTTTCTGGGTGCTAAATGTGCATCTTTATTTCAAGAAATTTCATTACCCATGCATATTTCCATATCAATATTGCACTCTCTACCTTTGAGAGCCACGTTGAGAGATATGGCAGGACAATCACTAACAAGTCTTGGACAGACTTGAGGGTCTTCTTAAGAGACTGGAGGAGGCTGTTTATTGATCACTGAAGTGATAGTAGAAGTAAAACTTTCCATGTTTTTTCATTGTTTACAATTTGAAATTTCAGTCTGTGTTTTTGCTTCCCTTTCTCAGTCTCAGACAATGAAAAGTGCCAGTAATTTAGCTTTAGGTCTTGAGAATTTTTTATAGAACCCCCTGGGTGTTTACCCTATCTTTATCATGCAAGTGTTCTAGTGGTTTGTCTGAGTAGAAACAGGCACTAGGGTCTTATTATTCAACACCAGAAAGCAATGCAATTGTTTGAATGCTTTTTCATATGTAGGTCCTGTTAGAATCAAAACTAGTCAAATTGCCCCATTGGACTGGGCATGGTATTGAACCAGCCTGCTGACTAGACTGGTACCTAACCAGTACAGACTGGCCCTAATTGGCTGGACAAGAGACTTAAATTTTTATGAATTTTCTGAATGAATTTTTTTGTACATGCACAACAAAGTTGGTTTATTCTTTTGATGATGACTATAGATGCAAAGTAAACATTTGTGAATTTTTCTTAATGCCTGGAAATAACAATCCTCTCTTAATTATGACTCAAAATTTATAACTCTGAAGTTGTTATGAGTTTGAATGAAAACTATTTTACAAAATGCTTAAAAGAATTGGTTTGCATCTACATAACAGTATTCATGTCTATACTTGTATGTTGGCCATAGGGCTTTAGATTTGGGTTTCTATCTTTACACAGGTATTCTAAGTTCGGAACATAACATCACTTTTACCCTAGAAAGGCTTGGAAATTCTATAGCCAACTGTTTGTGCTACATGCACTTGAAAAGGTGTCATTTATTTGCTGAAACCAAGGCATCTTTTAATGCAATTGACTCACAGCAGGAAGGAAAGCTATGACACAATTTAGATTTGCATTATTTGTATATTTACCTGTCTGTATGCTGAAAATTTAGCAGTGGGGTATATTATATTAACGCTGCCTAGGAAACTTACACCATGTGGCCTCATTCCTAATCTCAAACTAAACCTCGCAGCCAAACACTGCTTCATCTCAGGAACAAATTCTAAGGCCTTTAGGGCTTCAACATCTACAACTCTTTGGTCTTCCTTTTTCTTTGGAGGAAAGGTTGTTTGAAACTCAATGCATGTTATATTAGGATCCAAGGGACCAAACTTGGTGTATAAAGAAAAAGCACTACTTTCTACACATGTTTTTATTACCAAACTAGGTGCACCAAACCTTTTTTAAATCCCGAACACTAGTAGTAAAATTATAGCATTTCATAGTAAGTCGTCTTCTGTAGCTAATATCAGAGGAAGAGATTGCTGCAGCAGCAGAAGGAGAGATTGCCATGGGAAGCAGAGGGTTTCAAGAAACAAAGAACTGATACTGATAAGGGGAGTAGGTCGTTTTTCCAGATCGAAAATGTATCACAAAAGGGTTATTTGGGCCCTCAAGGAAAAGAACGGGGGCAGTTTTTCCCAGCATGCCAAACAATAAAAAATGTATCATAAAAGAGGTATTTGGGCCCTTAAGGAAAAGAACAGGGCAATTTTCCCCAGCATGCCAAACAACCGTAGGTGCCCAAATCCGATGAAAACCCTCCCAAATTCTATCCTGCAGAAGACGTGCTTGATTAGACCCACTTCCTTTTCACACAGTAAATCAAGAGTTTGTTGAATACCTAGATGCCCAAAAACTGAGATTGCTAAACCTATCAATCGCAATTCTCAAAAAGAGTAATGGGAAATTGGGAATCCAAGCCTTATGACGAAAAAAATATTAACCTTATGCGTGGTGCCTGCGTCAGAGCTCTGGAATAGTGAAGACAGAGGTAATCAATGGGGAGAAGAGGAACTTAGGTCTTTCAATGTTTTACAATTCTTACACATCCACGCTTTGTTAGGTAAAAGCTGCAAACATGATAGAGCTGTAAACTCTGGCATGCATAAAAAAGGAGCTAGAAAATCCAAAAAAGAGTGTAACCTCATTGCATAGATGGCAGCTTCAACATTGCCCATTACTTCACTCAATTAAGCAGCACCCTGTTCTTGGCACTGTCCACATTGCAGACACCAACCCTGATATTGAATCCTTTGGATAAGAGTTAGGTTACAATCCATTTACCGTTGTTTTCTGTGGTACCTGCAACTAATACCCTATGCCCAGTGCAATAATTCAATGCCGAATGTATGGTATGGCGGATGGTGATAGACTGACCAACGGGAAGGAGAAGGGTACTGTTAAAATTGGCAACTAGGGCCAAACTACATGTGGGTCTACTTATTCATGGCAGCTTACATTTTTCCTAGATTACTCTCGTCGAGAGGTGTAGGATTGATCTAAAAATCATCCGATTCCGACATGTATTCATGGAGATATGAATTTAATTGTGTTATGTGACAATTCGTCAAGGTCAACGAACAACCAAATTACCCCATCTATCTTCAACGTTTTACTATAAATAGAAGAGGTTTGCAAGTCATTTGAGACACACACTCACACCTCTTGTGATCTCTTCCTCCCCACTTGTTTGGGTTTTACTGGAAGGAGGAGTTCCTAAGAGAATACGCTGCCCTAAGAGAAGATGCCTAGCTCCTAACGCTGACATGGATATGAAGGCCTAACGCAATTATGAAGATAGGCTTTTAACGCTGCCCTAAAGTCCTAAGCCCTAGCTACACACACAACGATGTCAAGGAGGGCAGTGAAGTGTAAGCCCTCATAAAAGAGGCTTACACTTAGCTTAAGGATAAGCCTAAATGCCCTAGCCACTGGTCACAATTTGTTGTTACAAGAGACCCTCTAAACGCAATAAAAGAGAGCCTTAATATGATGTCTGAACAACTCCTAATGTCCGCTATCATAATGGAGACTCTATCCACTGAATTGAGATCTATAAGCTGACCTAATTATAGGGAATACACAGTCACCCTAATGTTGTCCTTGAGTGCCCTAAAAATTGTGGCCGCAGTCAAGGAGGATGCATATACTTAGCCTTCTATATGCTACTCAGAAGAGGCCCTAATCTCAGGCCTGAAGAAGACTTAATTCGCTGTCACAAATACAATGAACGTTGCAAAGGAAGCCTAACAGCGACAATGTTAATTACAACTGTTTTAAGGCATAGGTAAGTTGGGGGCAACTGTATTTATATTAGAAGTGTGAGGGTATCACTGCCAGTTAAGAACTTGGTAGCTAGTTGCTTTTCTAGGCTGCAAACCATAGCAAGTAGGTAAGGCTGTTCCATGACAGTATTGATGAAAGTGCAACATGAATGGTACAACATCATGCAACATGAATGGTGCAACGTAGTGATGATGAAGTGCAACATGATGGGTGCAACATAATGATGATGAATGGTGCAGCATAATGATGATGAATGGTGCAACATAGTGCAGCATGACAATGGTGCAACATAATGCTACATAGTGATGATGAAGTGCAGCATGATGGGTGCAATGCAATGATCATTGTATGTAGTATGATGAGTGCAACATAGTGTAATGAAGTGCAACACAGTGTAATGAAGTGCAACACAGTGATGGGTGCAACTTAGTGATAGGAGCAACACAGTGATCAGAACAACTCAGTGATGGGTGCAGCACAATGATGGGTGCAACACTGTGATGGGTGCAGCATGGTGATGGAATCACCTTGGAGAATCAATTGAAGTAGTATGCCTTCACCTGAGTTCAAATCAGCTACCTCATGTGTTATCTTCTTAGTGAAGATCTTTGCTGAACTATTGAAGAACATAAGAAGAATTGGTCAAGGGTTTCCCCACATTGGGGTTTGTCCCTGGATGGCGCCAGATCTTGTGTCCTCTTGTCTCGGTTTGTTTTTTGCGATTTATGTTTATGTTATATCTGCATTTTATTATCATGCTAAATGTGATTGCTAATCTGGAATTGATATTGAGCTAATATGGAAAATTGAAGTAAATTTGCTCTCAGCATAGAACATACCTAAAATTAATAGGTACAACTTGCTAGAGAGGAGTAGAAGGTTTCAAAACAGGGCGGAGGATGCCATAAAGAGTTGTAGAAACACGCAGATAGGAGAAAACATGCTGAAAGGAATTTGGACAAATGGAAAATTTCCATTGGTTAGAAGGGCGAAATTTAAGCTTTCCCATTGGCCGGGGGTGAACAATGTTTGCCCACCCCAAGCCAACAAAGAGAACGCCTATTAGCGTAATTATGTAAGAACATGTACAAAGTTATTTTTAAAATTACTAAATTTAGATGTAAATTAAAATGTATGGTTTTTATTTTTTGATGGCTCTAAGTTGAGTTCATGAGCAAGGTCTAGATGCACTCGTAGAGATCTTAAAGGATACAAATATTTGATGTCTTGTCACTTGTATTTCCCATGCACAAATAATGTCACTAAGTATGAGGCTTTGATACAATGCCTTAAAAAAGTGATAGATTTGGATTTTAAATAGCTCCAACTAATAAAGATTTACAAATAGTTATCAAACATTTAGGAAATTCAATTCATTGTATTTTAATCACCTTAATAATTATAGAGATGAGGCATCGTTTATTATTTCTAATTTTGAAACATTCAATATTAATTATGTACATTGAAGTCAAAATGCAAATGCAAATTTACTTTCGAACACAACTCATATATTTATACCATTGGGAAACTTTTCTATGGACATGTTTTCTAATGAACAATTTTCCTGACCTTCTATACCAAACAATATTACAAAGTAGATATTTTTTGATGATGATGCCCCTATTTTAGAATTCCTCACATAGGGAGATACTTTTAGGGGATCAACCATTGATGAAAATTGACATTGTGATCAACAAATTAATATATTGCCTCTAGATGCAAAACCAAAGAGAGAAATTATTTCTTAAATATGTGGTTCAAATCTCTGTAACAAATAATACCCACAAAATATTAATCT
>APFE031385639.1:752-15168 GCA_000404065.3 Pinus taeda
AACAGGGAGGTCAGTTGGGAGGTGCAGTGCGGATGCAATGCCGGGAGATAGAACTAGCAGCAGCATGGATGCAGTCAGAGATCAATGTGACAGAGGCTAGAGCAGTCAGATACTGAAGAGCACAGAGATGCAGAGTTTTCAGTCGACAGAGGCAATAGCAGTCAGAGACTTTGATGATAGAGCAAGTGGACCGGCCAGATGTGTTGCATGCAGAACATTTTAGAGTTACAGGATCGGGTTTGAGAGGAAGCCTTTCTTGTTGAGAGGGAGTGTTGAAAAGTGTGCAACAAGAAATGCTTGTTGAGATTGCAACAAGATGATGGAGCTTAGTGAAAAGAGTCGCCTTCACTAAATGGGCCCGCAAGCTATTTTTGGCGCAAGTCTATTTTTAGACCTATGTCTATTTTTAGACATATGGATCATGTCTATGGATTGCAGGTTGTTGTTTATGGATGATTGATCAAGTTGGAAAAATAGATGGACTTCTATTTTTGATGAAAGTGTGAGTGATCACAGTGTGAGTGATCAAGTCTATTTTTAGACTGGCTGTCAAAAATAGAAAAGTCAAATATTATTATCTCACAATAATATTTGGACTATAAACTTTGTCTTATTCTCTTGGAGCACTTCAGTTCGAGCTACGGATGTGGCACATGCAATTGCATGAAGGAAATACGTGGTTCTTATGGGTTATTTGAATATTTGCATGCATGACTTCAGTTAGAACTCAAGTGAGTTGAGTTTAGTGGACTGGAGGTGCAGTTGATGGAGTTGTGTTCAGTTTAGCTTTGTTAAACTGGTTGTATTTAGTCTAACTGGCAAATAGACTAGAGATGAGTTGGGTGAATTAGTTATTAATTAATTCACAAGTTATTAACTCATAATACAACTAATTAATACATTAGTTAACTCAGTTGCATGTCAGTGCATGTTCAGTTCAGCAGGGACAGGTGTTAGAGAATCAGATTGCTATCAGTTGTGACTATAGTTGTGCACCAGATCTTGCACCAATCAGGGGATTGAGTATGCCAATGAGTTTGCACGTTTTGTAGCTTGTTCTCACGTGATTTAGCCAAGGAAAGACGTGGCTGCCTTGGTATTATCATCAGTTCTTGTGCAGGTATTGAGCAACGAAGGCAGGCAAGCAGTGGAAGAGATTTGAGCGAGTGATTGATTCAGATCTGAGCTGTATTGTGTGTAACAGGTGGAGTTGGTACTGGATTTCTTGTGATAAGCATTGTACTTTGTAATGTTACATGACTCAATCATTAATATACAGATAGTTGGGGTTATTAGCGAGATGCTTTCCCCGGGATACATACTGTGTTAATGTGTGAATGCTCTTGATGTTTTATAGTTATTGATGATGCTATATTGATGATCAACGTAGAGGAGCTTATGTATTGTGTATGTTTTCCGCAATAGTACATGATCAGGATAATCTCTGTTGAATATGTGTTAAATCATTCAAAATTTCTACAAATAACATGAATAACACCATAGATTCACATAAACATGGAGCTTAAAAATCACTAGAAACTTGACAATTAAGTTTACCCATACTTAATTAAAGTATTAATTATTATTTTTTAAGTTGAAATTTGTTTTTGTTTTATTTTAAATAGTTCAAGTCAAAATAACATTATATTACATAATGTTTACAACATTGGTACCTTATTGAGGTATAGAACGCCTCTCGAAGCAACTAAAATTTAATCTTTCACCCCAAATTAAGTATTCAATATTGTAGCTTAACAATGTCATCCTACCATTGATGATCATAAGACTCCATTTCACCCATTACTATGATTAAAATTATGTATTATTTCAATGCAACAAAAAATACCATTGACAATTGACAACAAAACTACCATTTGAGAGAAAAATATCACAAAAAAATAAATCATTTTAAAGCAACTTATTAAATCATTAATATGTGTTTTACCCCCTCACAAAAAAAACCACATTTTTATTTATAAGAAATATACTTTTATTAATATATATTTAGTTAAATTTTTATTAAACAAATTTATAGAAAAATATTAAAATATTGAAATGTAACTTGTAAAGTATCATTTTACCATTTCAATATTATAGCTACAAAAAATATGTAAAATTACAAATTATATTTTACAACATTGTATATATAACAACCTAGATCCATATTAATAGCAAATATATTATGTGCAAGGAGGAATCAAATTTCTTGAGGTGCAAACTTGTATTTTGAGTGCAAAAGATCTTACAATGTTACTAGGATCATGAAATGCTGAGAGAAGTGGATCTCACTACTCATTAGGAAACGTTAACGTGGAGTTTTTTAGTCTTTACATAAGCTACATTACAGATGAATACCATGGATAAAACGATAGATTCATATAAACCTAGAGCTCAAAAGCCACTAGAAACTCCTCAATCAAGTTTACCCAAATCTAAGTAAATAACTACTTTTTAATTTTAATTTAACCTTAGTTTCATTTAAAATAGTTTATGTCAACATAACATTATATTACATGATGTTGTATGACATTGCTACTATACTGGGTTGTAGAACACATCAGGATGCAGCTACAACTTAAACTTTTCACCCAAAGTTTTAAGTGTTCAAACTTATAACTTAATAATGTCATCCTATAATGGATAATCATAAGAATCTATTCCACCTATTAATATGATTAACCTTGAGTATTATTTCAATGCAACAAAAAATACCATTACACATAAACTCTTAAGACATCTTGTCCATTTTTGTAATATTCTACTAGTTATAAAAATGAATTCATAATAAGCATTCAAAGAGAAACACTAAATGCATTTACCACTAACAATACCAAAAATATTGAGAAAAAAATGAGCCCTTGAAATGAAGGAAAATGCAACCTAAATCACTTTACAAACCATAATTTATTACAAAACAATATAATACAACACTTGTCCAATATAATAATAATCTTGTGTATTTATATTTTCTCATAACTAATTACAAACACTAAATTTCAAAAAGACACTGAATACATTTAACACTAACAACTACAAAATTGTTGAGAAAAAAAAACCCTTAAAATAAAATAACACTACCAAATATTGTACTAGTTATAAAAATGAATTCATGAAAAAACTTTGAATAGAAACAAAAAATTCATTTACCACTGTCAATACTAAAAATAGTGAGAAACGAAAAAAGCCCTTAAAATGAAGTAACACTACTAAATATTCATTATATTAAAAAATCACTTTACAAACTTTATTACAAAATAATATAATCCAACATTTTTCCAATATAATAATATTTATGCCTATTTATAATTTCTCATAAGTAATATTAAACAATAAAATTCAAAGAAAAACACTAAATACATTTACCACTAACTATACCAAAAATATTAAAAAAAAAAAAGAAGAAGCAAAAAACCCCTTAAAATAAAGTAACACTACTAACTATTCCTTATGAAAAAATATCCCTTCACAAACCACATTTTATTATAAATGAACATAATCCAACACTTATTCACTATAATAATAATAATGTATATTTATACTTTCTCATATTAAAACAGCCATATTATATTCAATACATTCTAACATTTCCATTGTATTCATATCATAAAACATATGACAAATATTTAACATTAATTACTCATAATCCTCTATTCTCAACAAAACAGCCTATAATACCTAAATCTGCTATAATCCTTCCCCACACATGTTTTTTTATACATA
Source organism: Pinus taeda (assembly GCA_000404065.3). Lineage (NCBI taxonomy): Eukaryota > Viridiplantae > Streptophyta > Pinopsida > Pinales > Pinaceae > Pinus > Pinus taeda. The sequence goes on from APFE031385639.1 coordinate 4,473, forward strand.
CCAATTCCATATTTCAACTACATTTAAATATTATCATATCATAAGACATATCACAAATATTTAACATTATCTAGTTCATAACCCATATCACAAATATTAATATTAGCTAGTTCATAATCCTCATAATTAATGTCATTTCTCAACTAAGAACTTAAAACTAATGGAATAATACCTAAAATCTACTTAAAAGTTAAACTGGTTGAATAATACCTAAAATCGACTCTAGTCCTTCCTACGAGATGGTCCAGTAGACCTGCTCCGTACATCCATTGTTTGATTACTTTTTTGTCTTTTTGTTCACCTTGTCATTATGATGTGTCACAATTCGGCACAGCCTTTCTAACTGCATCGATTATTCTTTCCATACGATTCTTGTTTTAGTAGGCTCGGTACGAAAGTGATCTTGACAATTTGAGGGCACGGTGAACTGGATCAAATGGCGCGTATACTCGAAGCACTCTATCTTCCTATAGGGCAACACGATCCACTAGCTGGTTCTTATTTGTATAAGAAATCAAGATACCATCCTGGCCTTGCATGTTTTTTCCTGACAAGGTGCTGTTCAGAAATATTTGGCAACCTCTCCAGAAGATTTGTATTAGCCTGCTTATCCACCGCCTTTCATCCTGGTTTATAACGACGGAGGCAAAAGTCCTAGATTCAACTTTCTCTATAATCATGTCAGGGCTGTACACATACCACTCTAGAAAAGCCAGTAAAGCAGGCAACAAAGGAGTTGAAAAGACGTCTTTGACCGATGCACATATTTGCAACATTCAAATGTAACTAAACCACATATGTGCGCGAAATGGAATCCACGTTGCACTGGCATCCCCCTATGAAGATGAACGACAAATATTAAAATCAAAATGATTCGCAATACGTCCAATTCTGTTGTGCTTGTTGATGTCAGAAATTCTTCGACACTATTAACCACCGAAGACCACACTTCATGTAAACCCTCCCACCAGATTTATCACAAGACAGGACGCAATAATTATCAATGTAGTCAAAGAAATTTGCGGATAGAATAAATATTAAGGGAATTTGAAACAAATAAAAAGCCCACGTCTATTACCTTGGGAAAATGGACAAACTATAAACCAGTCGAACAAATCGGATGCAGAACTTCTTCCGAAATTCCATATTTGGGTACTTCTAAGGAGTTCATAATCACGACAATTCTGAAACAGAAATGCCTCCATCAGTGTCATAACTTCATAACAAAATTTCTCTTCAAAAAAATTCTATCCTTTCCAAACATGAATTGAAAATTAATGTTACAGCTCTGGATTACAATACAAATTTCAATTAAATCAATAGCATTATCTTTTTACCCTCTGTAATGTATACAGAAATATAAATTCTCCATTACCTTTCGATATAGTTGTTAATACCAAAAATTCTGGCCATCTCATCATTCACATGCAAACTCTTGAATAACGTGTACATTGCGTTAAGATCATTACCACTTTCTCAAGCCAAACGAGCAACCTAAGGATGACATATAGTTGCGTAGATAGTTAGTACATCATTGTTGTTGGCATATCATGAAAAAATAACATTGATTTAGCTTTGAATGTAGTATCAAGCCATTCCCGAATGAGTAGACTTCCTAGATCGGTTCGTGATGTCATTTATTAAAATAAATATCTGAATACTTCGCTGTAGTGATCATGATGCTCGGTTTGTCCCGTGGCGTGTGACATTATGCTCTAATAAGCCAGAAACTCGCCACCAAACAATGTAAGACGAAGCGGAAACTCGCCACCAAACAATGTAAGAACGCCACCAAATAATGTAAGTCCCAATTCTCGTGTTTAGTGTTTAAGAAAGGTGTAGTTACAATGATGATGGTAACCAACGCTATACTCGACCATTATAAATTTTGTTATAAACAAACCATATTTAATATATAACAAAGAGCCGACCTGCCCACAAGGCTCCCATTTAAGCAAGCGTACAGGGTTCCCATTTAAGCAAGCGTACACCTATACTTATGTTTGATAGGTAAGTGTCCCACCTCCGATGGATCACCAAGTGCATCAACGCAGAGAACATACGTTAATTTAATAGTCATTTGTGATTACTATCGTTGATAAGTTAATATGATTGGACTTCTCGCTTTTTTAGGGTTTAAGGAAACTTGTGTTAGTTGATAAGATATATCTAAAATAATATAATCACATTAAAAGTTGATGTATTCTCAATACTTTTGATATTTTAATTAAAAGATTTTAAGTCATAAATAATAATAAAATAAAGCATTTAAGGTTTAAATAAGTTTATGTAATTTTAAATAATTTAAAAATCTATATTATAAATTAAAATATTCAATAAACTCCTTTTGAGGTTTAAAAAGATATTCTTATCATCTTATACACATTCAAAAATACGAAGTTGAATATATAATTTTATTATATTTATATTGGTTTAATAATAATGTTATTTATATTTTTAATTATATTTTTACAGGTTAAATATATTCACCATATATATTCACCATATTGAATGATAATTTTTGTAAGAGTAATTTTTTTTATTTAATTGTATAAATGCTATAAGTGGTAGATCTTTTTCTTTGACCAATATTTAAATGAATAGACTTATTTGCAACTCCTTAATCATGAACTTCACCAACATGTTACTTGGTTGATTATGGCTAATTGAATATTAATCACAATCAACCATGGTTAACCATAGTCCACAATGGACAACTAAAATCATCCAATGTATTTTATACCATGGTCTACCTCAATTAACCATAGTCAACAATTATAGTGGTCCACTCTAGTTGATATAATATATATACATCATTTGACTTATATACTATTCTTTAAGGACATCGGTATGATGATCCAAACTTTTTATGTATTTTGAGGAGACGTGTATTATGATCTTTTACCTTCATTACGATGATAATGATGTTGACTATGACCTTTACATGTGATCATTATGATGTGTACTACATGATAGTTATATCATGTTTATCAACTTTTACTAAGCGTTTCCTTTCTATGGCGGGAAAAGACAATATGGACAAACCCATGCTATGAAGATTTGAGTCATGTTATGATTATTATACTTCTTTCTTCAATTTATGCCATTGAAGGAGGTAAAGGGTATGCTTATATATATGGATTACACTGATGGATTTTATCATAGCTTTTGCAAGCTCTAATGAGTGTTGATTAGATAACCAACACATAGGTAGTAGGGTTTTAGGATAGGGATACCACATATGTTTGGAGGGGTGTGATCAGCGTCACTAATCATACCTACTAGCACTCCAGCTATGGATCAAGAAGAAGTACAAGGGTACTTATCCTTACAGTTGCATGATGTCATGAGGATAAGAACATGGATCTAGTCACTCATAAGATACTACTAAAGGGTGCACATCAAGGGGATCCTTGATATGTAGTCACCACGAAGCTTTCAACAAGGGAAGTGAGGATTCTATTGAGTTTCCATTTCCACCAGTACTTCCCCTTCTTAAATTGTGAATGTTTGAAGGGTTACTTGTGGCACCCTTGGAAGATGTGGTTGTTTAAGGGCATGAGAGTCGACGCCCTTAGCACCAGATGGAGGATAATGATAATTCATAAGCACTCAAGGATTGATAAGTTATTGAATATGAAGATAAGTTAAACTCTAAATTAATGTGAAAAAATAATAACTAATAGAATTGGGCTAACTAATGTTAGTAAATTAATACCTAAAAATGGGTTTAATTTATGTTAGAGCTAAGTGAAAAATAGATACCAAAATTAATTACAAGGTATGATGCTTAAAACGGGGAATAATCTAAAGTTGAATTGATATGGACATTATAACATACCCCCTCCTAACCCTTACCAAAACACAGGTTAAGAGGAGATGATTATTATGCTAACCCAAGATCCAAGGCGTTGTTATGAAAAATGTGGTCTTAAACTTTCAATCTCATTAAATTACTTAAAACCTTAGTTCATTATAACCATTGTGTTCATCTCGTCAAGATGATTCCGATGATATAAAATTTTACTTTAATCCGATCACTAGATCCAAAGATGGGACCATTGAATTTCTTTGAGGCTTCAAAAAACATCATATCATTCAACTTGGCCATATGGCACCACATGGCTATACCCACCTCGCTAGCCTCCCGGTGCCATTGGTCCATTGCATATTGACTGCCGACTCATTCATGGGTTGGGTTTTCCACCATTCCTCGTACTATACGTTAACGTGTGTGTGTGTGTGTGTGTGTGTGTGTGTGTGTAATACTACCCAAATTTCTTAGCTATCAATTGCTTCCCATTTTACCATTACCCAAGCTCGTCACCCTAACCCCTTAACGCCTTGCGCTTTCAAATTTTCTTCAAGAATAGCCTTTGAGATATATCTTAGGGGCTAGTTACCTCAGATTCTTCCTTGAACGTCGATCTCCCACATGAAATCCTAAGAATTCATGATCTAGCGTCACACTGGAATATGCCTTACATTCATATGGACTAACAATCTAGCCTTGAAGCCATCCCTTACTCAGCCTGATAAACCATGTTGCAACCATGGGTAAGATAAAAAGGCTAAGGAAAGGAGATAAGGATTTCACTTGTTTTACCTCATGGACTATCTGCGAATGATTGCAACCATGGCTCTGCCATGGTGGTTCTATAATAGTTTAGATCTACAACAGAGTCAGAGTCATATCCTTGGGTCCTATGAAGCATGCATGATGATATCCATCATGAGATTCCCACAAGTATATCATCTTAGGGTTCTTGATGGAACAAATAAAAACATGGCACTATAAGTTGTCAATACAGGCCAGGGATTCGTCCATTGACCCTCTTAGAGTTCTACAGATTTCCTTTGAGAAATAATTAAGCGTAACAAGCTTATAATAGTAGGTCGAAGGCATACAATGCCAAGAAGGCCACCAGAACATCAACATTCCATGAAATAATAGGAATCCCTCTTTACAGTTCTACCAGAAGTACAAATCATATGTACAAGCACATAAATAAACATTTTCACAAGCTTACAAGCATTTCAATTCTAGGGGTGGAAATTCTAGGCATAAATCCATATAATTGCATGCCAAAGGATCATAAACAGAATCATAAAAACATTCAAGTAATTCCATCAACGATACTCATGCAATAATATCACGCAATATTTACAAAGATTTAAATTCACAACTTCCAACTTAGAGCTATTTCATCTACAAATTATAAAAGTAAGGAAAATAATAATGGGACCTTGATTTTCCACCCAACCATAGACCTATTGTAGCCAATATTACTTACAGTAGTCACCCATGAGCCATATCTGCAATCTAAGAAGAATTTCTTTCTCAACAACCTGTGTAGAATGCCATCTTTAGGACACAAAGGATCAGAAATTATGATAATGTGTGGTTTATCAACTAGTCAAGCACAACAAAATCCATGGTAAGGGTGGTTTATTAACTAGGTCAATCACTCTAAGAGTGGCTTATCAACCTCCAGCAAGCACCCAGGGTGGTTCATTAATTGTTTCAAGCACTCTAAGATTAGTTTATCAACCCACAACAAGCACCCTTCTGCATGTGGTTTATCAGCCTTAAAAAGAACCCTGAGCATTTTATCAATTGTTTCAAGCACTTTAAGAGTGGTTTATCATCTCACAACAAGCACTCAATCCAATTTCCTCTTGCTCTTCTGGTCAAAATTCTTTCTCTCAGGGAAATTTTATTCCCTCGAATCATAACTTATTATAACTTTTCTCATGAGTTCCTCCAAGAATATGTCCAAAAATCTATATTGTTGTGCATTATCCTTTTATTATTTTCCCTAAGGGTCTCTTCATATTCCTTTTAGACTCTTCCTCTTCTTTTCTCTTTCATTATTTTCACCTTAAAGTTAATTTAAGGTGCCAACTAATCCCACATGGATTCACTTTACCTCTTCTCTCTTAGATCATGGATTTGTGGCCCCATGCTTCAAGCCATTACATTATTAAATTACAAAAAGTAGGGGAAAAGTATTGGGGATGTCATAAACCCTACCCCCTTAAAGGGAACATCATCCTCGACGTTCTTATTAGCATACACAAAACGAAATTGAAACATCACTTTATTCAACAAACAAAAGATGGGCATTGTTGTTGGAAACCTTTGAGCACTACTGAGAAGGGGGGTGAATCAGTAGTGTGACTTATTAACAATTTTTACCAGTTTCAACTTTACTAAATCACACACTTGTTAGCATCTTCACATAGATCATAAGCAAGTAAATGATAAACATGTCAACATATAGGAAACATGAAATAAAAGCAAACCATCAGAGCGCAACCACAAAATTCATCATCGCACATGAGACACACAGTTTCTAGCGGAAACCCTTTTGGGAGAAAAAAACACCCTTGTTGTTGCTATGCTGTTATGAATCTTCTATTAAGCAAAATGTGGATTTTACACATATTTGTTGACTCCCATCAGCTAGGATACTCGAACTCAAATACTATTGGCCAACACCCATAATCTAGGAGACTCGATTCTACTGATCAACTCGGAAGACTATGTTCTCACATGGATCTACAAACTACCATCCACTAAAAGCCACCATGATCAATGATTCTCGCCCAACTTCGATTGGACTATCCAACTCTGGTTGGATGGAGAAACTATTCCTTTTGTTGAAGCTTCAAAATCATTTATCCACTCTCATAAAGTCATTGCTCTACTCTCATGAAGTCATTGCTCCACTCTCATGAAGTCATCGCTCCTCTACTCTATGTGGACCTTATTTCATATATTTTCACACTAGATCCTAAGATTTTTTTCTCAACTTGATTCAACTCTACAATATGATCTCCAACAACAAGACGTCATCAACAAATAAAAACCCCACAACAAATATGCTCTCTACTCAAGAAAATAGTGGTCACAATGAAAGCATTAAATTTGAATAACATAATCTCCAGGCTAAAACACAACTCATACTTAACAAAACATCAAACCCTCAATCCAAAATATGAATTCTTCATAATACAATCAACAGCATAAAACAAAATGGTTATGTGCCAAATGCATTAGCAACTACAAAAACAAAAGTGAGAGTCAGAAACTCGGAGCTATACCAAACTCTCCATATCTACCAATGCACTCTACTACATATCTCTCCATCTTTGACTGCAAGCTGAAGTTTTGAATCAATACTATGCTTCAAAAAATAGATATGTTCATTTTGTTGCAACACTCATACACTGAATCATCTATGCCCTTAACTAGTTCTAAAGCATTCCTCCTCTATGCAACCTTTTCTCACTTACACACTAACTTCATCAACCTCACCCAGCTCCAAAATAAAGAATATAAAACATTAGGGGTGAATTCCACTTTTGGCATGGGATTAAGAGTGCACAAAGTTGACGAAATCCAACCATACTCATGTTGGCTTAGGGGGTCCTGACCCAGGTTTAGAGTTAGTTGCACTAACCAACAAATCCCTACACTACTGGCCCTCACAACAACAACCCACATAGCACACGGTACAGTCTCACCCGAAGCAATATGGGGGGATGCAAGAACCAAGTTTCTGCATCCAGAGACTAGTGTGATGTCTTTTAGCGCCTCAAATCTGCCTTCGCGCATATCAATACACTTCTAAGGCTCACTGTTGCAACTCTATCAAAATGGTCTTTAGACCTCCGTGAAGGTCTATTATTGGTCTTTGTAGATCTTTAATAGTCGATCTATCTATTTACACGCATAAAAAAGCAGCCTTAGATTAGGTTTCATGCAAATTTACTTAAGTTATTCGTAAACACCAGAGAATGCATCAGAGTCTTCGTGAAAACACATAAACATGCATTGCGTACATCATTAACACTTATCCAGTAGAATCACACAACATTCAACCAATATTTCATAAACACATCATTTATCGACATCATATAATATTAATAACAATAAAAAGAAATACACAATAATTCTTCGTAAACTGTATTTATTGATCTTCAATTCAGGATTACAAACTCAAATCTCCCTGGTCTGTGTACTCAACTACGAACTCTACGTAGGCCTCTGTGCACTCAATTGCAAACTCTACCTAGGCCTCTACGCACTCAGCTGCAGAGCCTTTCTTCTCCTATATGACCCACTTCTCTTTGTTGTCACTTCTAAGACTCCATCATCAATTACATCAAGAACGTGCCTTAGACTCTCTAAGACACACCTATTTATAGCCTTCTTCACACAATGCCATGGTACGTAGACCATGGTTGGATCTCAAAACCAACTCAAACTTTACATAAACAAGGGGCTAAAACCCCTTTGACTCTTAATCATCTGCATGCTCCGCATCCACAAATCACGGAGACTTTACATGAATTATAAAAATGTATCAAACTTGGGTTATTTTAACCCCAAACCTGACCCAGGGGACCCCATCCCAACAAGCCCCCAACACAAAGATTGTGACTCACCCTCGAGTCACTCGGCTAGCGCTACGATCTTATGGCGAAGATCCCCTAACTCCACCTAGATTACTACGACTTTGGCAGCGCTCTGAGTTGTTACCTACTTAACTTCCTCAAGGAGTTTTTCTATAGTTGGTCCTTCGACTGCAAACTTCATCATTTGTTGTGTTTGCTGCAACCCTTTTAGATTATCCTGGATAATGGTCGTGACTTGATAAGATTCTTTCAACCATGGCTGCAACCTAGCCTTAGGGTGGCCATTCCTTCCTGTATCACGGCTCTGTGCTGCTCCCAAACCTCAGGCGGAGTCGTGGGCTACAACTTTAACTGCAGCTTTGTGATTTTCATGTTGAGATTGAACTAAAATCGACTAACCTCTGCTTTAGCTTTGCGCACACCAGCAGCGAGTTTTCTGATCTTTTCTTCTGGCTATGCATCCTTCAGGATGTGAAGATCAGGCATTGTCCTACAAGCCTTTGTGACTGCTGACTCTAGTCGTGAACTCTCCACCTACAATGTCTCCTTTTCCTTCAGAGCTTTGTCTTTTCAATGAACATTTGTTCATTGTTCACTCTATATTCATTGATTAGGTTGAGGGCACATTTCTCCCAGGCTCTCAATAAATCTACCACCCCTACATGCAATGCGTAGAGGGTCTCATTGGAGAGCGCTGCAATGTTCAGCTCGATGTTCTTGATTGTGCTCAAGATAATGCGATCATTGGCTAACTCTACGTGAAGAGACCCATATGGTAATGCAATAGTCCTAAGGTCTAGGGTTCAGACCAACTCTGTGGCTTGGCTTGTCCCCGTTGCAGGCTCACTCGCTCCATGCTTTCTTTTCCAGTGCCCACCCGTATTCTACTTTCCTGGATCTATAGCTCGTGCAAATCCTTCTGGACACTCCCCAGTGTCTACATATATTTTTTCTCAAACTGCTGCAACACATAAGTCGTGGTATCCCTGATTTTATCCCCGATCTCATCGATATCTCCCTCCTTTAAGACCATGGGATCACCATGACTTGTCCGATTTTTGCTTCTTCCTTGTACCTCCTAATACTCCTTGTCGCGTCTCTTCAGAATAAATGGGGTGCTTTGCCCCTCATCTCCTCTGCCACCTTGCCCTGAAAGTTCCTCCTCCTATGTTTCTGGTGAAGGTGACTTGTCACTTTTTTGTGACTCGCACTGCTCCTATTCTACCTTCTCCTTGGTAGCAGACTCTTGCTCCACTCGAGCCTTCTCTACAAATTCCCTCTATGACTTCCTTCTTTTTCTGCACAACCAGGTTACGTGTAACCTGCTTAGTTGCCTCCTTCCTGTTTTGTGCAGTAGATCTTCCCATGCCCATGATTGTTCCAGCATCTAAGTCTGAGGGGGCACACCACTCTGCAAGCCATCTTGCTACCACCTCCTGTTGGGTTGTGTTATATTCTTTCCACGACTAGCCCACGTAGTTAACCGGGGGGTTAGAGGGGGGGCGGAGCACCCCCTTCATTGCGCCAATTGTGTAGCGGGGGGGGTCACAGGGGGTTGGAGGTGTACCTGTAACCCCACTTTATGGGGTCCGGGGCAGTGCCCTGGAAAATTTTGATTTGGGCAGACCCACCTATGGTTTTGTGCATGATTTTCCCACATTTGTTTTTTGGACACGATGGTTTTCGGTCCATGGTTTTGGACGCGATGGTTTTTCGGTCCATGGTATTGGATGCTTCGGCATGTATAAATATGTATTGTAACATTGAAAGGAAAATAATGAAAAATCAAGTTGGTAATCCCAGTTTTGCGATCCAAGGGAAAATTTGTGTGTATATGTGTTTTATGTGTTATGCTCTCGCATTGTTTATTTTCTGTTTTAGAATTCGTATGCAGGTAATTTTCGTACGGGGTTAAAACCTACATTTGGTATCAGAGTTGTTTTGGCTTCAAGGGGATGCCTTTGTTGCTGAGGGGTTTCGCTCGGGCCTGTGGTAGACCCTGTTCAGTGGGAGATCTGCGAGATCGATTCTGGTGGTGAAGAAGATGGCGAGCAGCGGAAAGATAGAGATTGAGAAGTTCAATGGTCAGAGTTTTGAGTTGTGGAAACTCAAGATGGAGGATCTGTTGGTGGATAAAGATCAGTGGATCGCGGTAGATCCAGGTACCAAACCAACGAGAGTGACCGATGAAGAATGGAAGAAGCTGGATCGGAAGGCAAAGAGCACAATACGATTGTGTGTCTCAGATTCAGTATTGTTGAATGTATCAGGG
>APFE031385639.1:17267-28740 GCA_000404065.3 Pinus taeda
CAGAAACAAAAATAAGTCATCGAGTGGGAGATATAAATCTAGAGGGAGATCTAAATCTCCAGGAAAACCTACAAAGGTGGTGTGCTTGAAATGTGGAAAGGAAGGGCACTTCAGAAGGGAGTGTAAATCTAAAGCTCCTGATAAAGGAAAGGGATCTGATGATGCTCCTTCTGAAGAGGTGAAAACCACCTCAGATGAAGGTGGGGATGTGTACTTGGCTTCTTCAAGTACACATGTAGATCATGAGGCATGGTTAATTGACTCAGGTGCATCCTTTCACTTCACTCCCCATAGAGAGTGGTTCTGCAGTATGAGAAATACGATGGTGGTGATGTCTTCTTAGGAGATGATAGGAAGGCTAGAATCATTGGTCGCGGAAAAGTAAAGTTGAAGTTGCAAGGTGGAAGGGTTAGAACACTTCTGGGTGTTCTGCATATTCCTGCATTGGCCAAAAATCTGATTTATGTAAGTAAGCTGGATGATACAGGTGTAAAAAAAATGTTCGAGAAGGTTATCTACAAAATGGTTCAGGGAGCACTGGTATTGATGCAAGGAGTTCGAATTGCAAATCTATACAAGCTACAAGGTAGCACTGTTATTGATGGGTGCAGTAGTTCTGTGGTTCCTGAAAGTGGAGCAAAAAATCTAATGGTCTCTGGAGAGAAGACCATGTTGTGGCATCAAAGGCTTGGACATATTGGAGAGAAGGGCCTTCAATTGCTTCATGGTAAAGGTATGGTAGAAGGTATGAGTAATAGCTCTCTAGATTTTCATTTCTATGAAAATTGTGTATATGGGAAGCAGAATTGAGTGAGTTTCCCCTCTGGTAGTAAGAGGGAAAAACAGATATTAAAACTTCTGCACAGTGATGTGTTTGGACCTGTGAAGGTTCCATCACTAGGTAAGTTTGTGTACTATGTATCATTTATAGATGACTTCTCAAGGAATACATGGATATTTTTCCTTAAGAATAAATTTGAAGCCTTTGACAGGTTTAAAGAATTTAAGGCTCTCGTGGAAAATCAAATAGAGAAGAAGATAAAGGTGTTGGGGACAAATAATGGTGGAGAGTTTTGTAGCAAGGAATTTGAAGAATTTTGTAAGAAGTGTGGTATAACACGACAGAAGACTACTCCATATACACCTCAGCAAAATGGAGTTGCAGAAAGAATGAATAAGACGTTGATGGAAAGGGCAAGAAGCATGCTCAGTGGTGTTGGGTTAGGACAAGAATTTTGGGCAGAGGCGGTGGATACTGCATGTTACCTATCACAGGTCACCTTCATCACGTTTGGGGATAAGACCCACAAGAGTATGGACTAGTAAGAAACCCTCTCTTTCACATCTGAGGGTATTTGGATGTGATGCATATGTACATGTTCCAAATGAGAAATGATCCAAGTTGGATAGTAAATCTGAAAAGTGCATCTTTATTGGGTATAAGGATGGTTTAAATGGTTATAAGCTTTGGAACCCAATCACACGGAAGGTTGTGTACAGCCGAGATGTGGTGTCCAGAGAGGTAAAAGATGTTATTAAACACGAAGTCCAACCAAAGGAACATGAGAAGATAGATCTTGAGCTTAAGGAGGAAGAATCAGACTCTACAACAGAGGGGGAATCAGAAGATGAAGAGCCACAAACTCCGGGTCCAAGAAGATCAGTTCAAGAAAGAAGGCAGCCAGAAAGGTATAGTCCATCTGCTTTCTGTGCAAATTTTGCTTTATCTATTACTGACGATGATCCTAGAATTGTGAAGGAAGCAGTAGATTCAGAGGATGGAAAACTCTGGAAAGAGGCCATGGTTGATGAAATGGCATCTTTGCACAAAAATGAGGCTTGGGATCTGGTGGAGTTGTTGGCTGGAAGTAAACCCATTGGCAGAAAATCGGTGTTCAAGAAGAAGATAAATGCATAAGGAAAGGTGGAGAAATACAAATCTCGGTTGGTAGAAAAAGGTTATTTCCAAGTGTCGGGAATTGATTTTGGGGATATTTTTTCTCCTGTTGCCAAAGTAACTTTTATTAGGTTACTTTTATCTGTTGTTGCTGCTTTTGATTTTGAGGTAGAACAGATGGATGTGAAGACAACATTTATTCACGGGGCTCTGGAAGAGGAGATCTACATGAAGCAACCTAAAGGCTTTGTAGTGAAGGGTATAAAGAACTGGTATGCAAGTTAAAGAAGTCTTTGTATGGGTTAAAACAGACACCAAGGATGTGGTATCAGAAATTTGATACATTTATATGGGGACTTGGCTTCACCAAAAGCAAAGCAGATCACTGTGTGTATTTTAAATTAATTGGTGACCGTGTTACTTATCTTGTCTTTTGTGTGGATGATATTTTTCTGGTTGGAAATGACAAAGAAATTATCCAGGATTTGAAGACCCAATTGTCCTCCAAATTCGACATGAAAGATCTTGATGTTGCAAACTATATTTTGGGCATGGAAATTAAAAGAGATCGGGCAAAGAGGAAGCTCTAGTTAAACCAGAGGAAGTATGTTGAGACAATACTGCAAAGGTTTAATATGCAGGATAGTAAACAGGTGAAGGTTGTTATTCTTGTAGGTGTGAGGTTATCTGTTGAACAATGTCCCAAGGCACAAGAAGAGAAAGAGGACATGTCCCATGTTCCATATGCAAGTGTAGTTGGTAGCCTGATGTATGCAATGGTCTGTACTAGACCAGACATTGCACATGCAGTGGGAGTATTGAGCAGGTTTATGTCAAAACCAAGGAAGGAGAACTGGACAACAGTGAAGCGGGTTTTCAAGTATTTGTGTGGCACTAGTGATTATGGTTTGTGCTACCAAGGAAGACCAGGATTGGATAGGGTGTTGGATATTCATGGCTTTGTTGATGCAGACTGGGCTGGAAATCTGGATCAAAGAAGATCTACAAGCGGGTATGTGTTTAACCTATTTGGAGGTGCAGTCAGTTATATGAGCAACAAACAATATGTAGTGGCACTATCAACTAAAGAGGCAGAATACATGGCAGCCACTCATGAAAGCAAGGAATCAATTTGGTTGCAGAGATTGTGTTCAAGTATGGGGTTAGTACAGGAAGCTATAAGGATAGACTATGATAGCCAAAGTGAAATTTTCTTAGAAAAGAACCCTGCATATCATTCAAATACAAAGAAAATTGATGTTCAGTATCACTTTGTGAGGGATATGATAGAAGAAAAAAAGGTGTTGCTAGTAAAGGTGGACACTTTGAAGAATACTGCAGATGCATTGACAAAATCTGTGAGCTCTAAGAAGTTCTCTTGGTGTAGATAAACAATGGGCATTTTAGGGCTGAAAAAATAACTAAGCTCTCATGTGGCCCCCTGTGGAAAGAAAACAACAAGTGGGAGAATGTTGGGTTGTGTTATATTCTTTCCACGACTAGCCCACATAGTTAACCAAGGAGTTAGAGGGGGGGCGGAGCACCCCCTTCGTTGCACTGATTGTGTAGTGGGAGGGGGTCATAGAGGGTTTGAGGTGTACACGTAACCCCACTTTATGGGGTTCGAGGCAATGCCCCAAAAAATTTTGGTTTTGGACCCTATGTTAGGTTGGGCGGACCCACCTATGGTTTTGTGCATGATTTTCGCACATGTTTTTTTTGGACGCGATGGTTTTTGGTCCATGGTTTTGGACACGGTGGTTTTTAGGTCCATGGTATTGGATGCTTCGACATGTATAAATATGTATTGTAACATTGAAAGGAAAATAATGAAAAATTAAGCTGGTAGTCTCGGTTTTGGGATCTAGGGGAAAATCTGTGTGTATATGTGTTTTATGTGTTATGCTCTCGCATTGTTTATTTTCTGTGTTTTAGAATTCATATGCAGGTAATTTCTGTACAGTGTTAAAACCTACACCTCCTACACATCTGTTTTCATCACCAGATATTGTTAGCCATGCCATTTCTGTTGTGGATCCTTTGGTGCTTGAATGTATACTTTGTGGAAGTCGGCCTTGAATTCCACGTAGGGTGACAACTCCGTGTACAAGGTTAGGAACAACCTTGGAAGTTGATTAATGGCCATCTAGAGACTCATTTCCATTAGAACCCAAAATATCTTTGTCTATGTGATCCACGTGGGGTTCTTTGTAGCCCATAAGGAACCGAATTACGCTAACTACGGCAATCCTTACTCAAGCGGAGGAAACTAGCTATCCTCCGGCAATTCCCGGGAAATAAGCACAATCGACAGCAATAACCAAGCATAGTGAAATGACTTGGTTTCATCCTCGGCCTCGTGGTAGTTCGCAAGGAATTCCTGGCACATGTATTTGGACCAATTGAATTGTACGCCCTTTGCGCACTGGGCAGCCATGGAAACTACAAGCGCTAGAACTTCATCTGCGTGACACTTCCTCATCACCTTCCCTGCTATATCTGAGTGGCCAACTAAACCTTTGGGTCTGTTATTGACAAAATTGAATAGCCTCGCGACTTCTTCATGAGGTCATAATCTCTTTTCATTCTTTCTGCAAGGTCCTTTTCCCCCGTCTTTCTGCCAAACTCCTTAGCCAGGTTTAAACCTTCTTATGGCAGGTGCATAATTCTATGAATTAACATGTCTGTAATGGGTATAGACCCTCCTACTCATAGGCACCCATCATTCACCAATGTGAGTAGCTGGCACACACATACTGTGTTAATGGGGGTGTGGTGATAAGGGGGCAACCATAGCAGATTGAGTAACCCTGAATTCTCCACACCACAGACCCATTCCACCGTCTCTGATGTTGCAACACCTGACTTTGCATAGTAGACATGCCTCATGTACTTATCTATCACTAAGTGTGGAAATATAGCATGATCTATAAGGTCCTAATCCTCCATTTCAGCAGTGGGATTCGTGTGAGCCACGGACCTTCAAAAGGGACTTTCTCTAGTAACAGGGGCATGGAAACGATGAAATTTTCAGAATGTGGGTCCCTCGGGACCTTCGTCTTTCCCTTCTGCTGAGGGATATATGCGGGTAGCTTCATTATAGGTTCAACTCCTTCAGCATCAATGTCTTATGTACCCTGGCCTTCTTCTGCCTCTAGGTCGACTACCTTCTCTAGTTGCTTGTCTTTCTTTTATTTTTCTTGTGCTGTGGAATGCTTTCTTGGTGATTCGCGCACCAGTACTCGCTTTCCCTACTTGTCCTTCTTTAGTTTGGTTGTTTGGGTTTCTCTGGTAAGCGTAGGCTTCAGCCTAGGTGACCTCGGCAGCATAGGCACAGGAACTGGAGCTTTCATACTTACAACTTCTGGGGCAGCTCCTTTAGAGGTCACATCACCACCAATACTCACGGTTTCTGTAGGGCTTGGTCCAAGCATTTTCTCTAGAATGAACTTCTGATTTAACTCAGCAACTTAGCAAATGCAGGGTTCGCAACTAAATCCTCCCAATATGATCAGTTCATAGGTGATAGACAACAAATCTCACTGGAAGTTCTGAGAGTGCAAAGTGTTTTCCATTGGACCGGCACACATAATTTATAGGGAGTTTTGAATTCAAATATGATCGTTCCCCCCAATTTCTGACAATTAATGTTGCTTTGGCAGCAGATATTCAAAGATTTTTTCTTTAAATGCTACCATCCTACTCCCCTTAACAGTCTTCTGGACGTTAAGTCATGAACAGTGACTCCAAAGGTCACTTTCCTAACGTCCTACATAGTACTTCCCTCCATGACGAGGCTTCCTGCACGCAGCTTCATAAATTGCAATGTCGTCACTTTTCGCGCAACCTTCTCGCTGTGTTGTCCCCCAAACTACGTAGTGTAGTTTATAGTCCCACGCTCCCTTGCAACTGTCTGGAGCACTAAGTCTATCCTGCGGCCATATAGCCATTGTGTAGGATCCCCTGTATGCAATTTCAATCTGCTCCCATTCACTCTTCCCGAAAAAGTTTCCCCATTCAACTTCACGAGCTGAACTACACCTCCATCTGTAATTTCTTTGATAACGTATGGCCCTAGCCAATGAATTTGGAATTTACCCAGAAATTTGGTGAATTTACTATCATATAACAAGACAAGATCATTTACCTTGAACATGTGAAGCTTGATGCGGCAATCGTGCCACTATTTTTCTCATTCCTTTTGTACTTCTTGATGAAATCCTACTAAAATTTGATCCTCTTCGAGCTTCATCAGTTGTGTGAGTTGTTCCTCCAAGGCCTCGCAATCTACCATACTTGTGAAAGTTGTTATGTGTAGACTAGGCATAATATATTCCATCAGCATTACAACTTCTACACCATATACCAATCTGAATGGCATTTGCCCTATCAACTTCTTACAAGTAGTCCTATAAGCCCATAGTACTGTAGGTACACGCGCATCCAAATTGTTCTGATGCGCATTGCAGATCTTTGTCAGCGTGTTCTAAAAAATCTTATTAAAGGCTTCAATGATTCCATTGGCCGGTGGGTTATATGGTGTACTCTTCTGATGGTAGACCTAGAATTCTTTAGCCAGCGTGCTGATCATTTCGTTCAGAAAGTACGTACCCCTATCACTCATCAACTCTTTCGGGTAGCCAAATCTGGTTAAGACATATTCAAACAAAAACTTTGCTGCCATAGCCCCTGTATAGTCCTTAACTAGCTGTGCTTCCACCCATCTGGTGAGATTATCCGTCATAATGATGATATAGCGTGCACCTGTCTTCTTTCCTAGGGGCTGAATTCGTCCAACAAAATCAATCACCCATTTATCAAATGGCTGAAAAGATACTTGAGGATGCAATGGAAACTCATCCCTTCGCAATGGTCTACCTATTCTTTGACATGCATCACATTCCTTATAATACGCCTTGGAATCCTTGTGTAGCATTGGCCATCATAGACCTGCGCGCAAAATCTTCTGCGCAGTCACCTTTCTTGCATAATGACCTCCCATAGCTCTTCCATGAGCTTCAACGAGAATGTTATCCCTCTCAAAATCTGGCACATATCTTCACAATATTTCATTTGCACCCATCTTATATAGATGTCCCACAATAACTAAAAAAAGTTCCACATGTACTACTAATTCCTTCTTTTGCTTACTCGTATACCCTTCCAGTGCCATCCCTGTAGTCAATAATTGAATAATATCTGCAAAATGATTATCCATTGTGCACACTACAATGAGTTGCACATCTGGAAACCCTTCCTCCAAATTATTGGGCTCCTCTCCTGTTTCGATCTGCGACAGATGATCAGGTCCCACATTTAACCTCCCTAGATTCAAAACGAATTCAAAGTCATACTCCTAAAATAGTAGCAACCATCTACAAATCATCCCCCCCAACACAGGCTTATTGACCAGGTATTTCAAGGCAAAATTATCTGTATACATTTTGAAATTCCCTCCTAACAGATAATGCCTGAACTTCTGCAGTGCGTACACCATGGCCAATCCTTCGTGCTCAGTCATTGAGTAATTCTTCTCGGCCTTTGATAATTTCCTACTCATGAAGGCTATAGGATAGTCCATTTCTCCTTCACCAGCTTGTGTTAATACTGCACCGAATGCAATATAAGAGGCATCCACATGTACGTGAAATTCCTTTTTCCAATTAGGGAATACCATGATCGATGCAGTGACCATATTTTCTTTCAATAAATCTAAGTTGTGTTGACATTCTTCATCCCAAAAGAATGTTGTATCCTTCTTCAACAACTTCTCCATAGGCGCAGTAATTTGAGCATATGCTTTGATAATTTTTTTGTAATATCCTGCATGTCCCAGCATTGCACGCAGGTGCTTAACTTTCCTTGGGGCCTCCAAATTCACAATTACTACAATATTTTCAGGATCCACCATCAATCATTGCTTGCACACCACATGACCTAGAAAGATTCTAAAAGGAACATGAAGAAGCATTTCTTCAAATTCAGTACGATCTGGTATCTGCGACAGGTATCCAACATTAGGCGTAGAATTACTACATGGTGCTTTACCAACCTGAACATTATCTAGTCATAAAAAAATACTTCCAGGAACTTATGAATGAAATCCTTGAATGCTACCATGACTACGTAATAAAATATCTCAGGTGCATTCTTGAGTCCAAACGGCATCAGAGTGTATTTAGAACATCCCCATTCCATTTCGAAGGTCATTTTGCTCCTATCCTCTAGCGCGATCTAGATATGATGATACCTAGAAAACCTGTTAGTAAATGAGTAGGCTTGTTGGCTTGTTGGGGCCTGACCCAGGTTTGGAGTTAATTAGCCAAACAAATCCCTATACTACTGGCCCTTTCGACAACAGTCTATGGAGGGCGGACTGAGGTCTCACCCGAAGTAGTATGGGAGGGTGCTAGAACCAGGTTTCCGCACCCTTGAGATGTTTGAGAGGTAAGATTGGTTCTCTGTTTATTCATGTGCGCAGGTCGCCTCGCATACATCCTATTCTTTGCAGTCTGATACCCTGCCTTCGCGCAGCCCTAACCAGGGGATGTGCCACGCTCTACGCTATTACCCGAGATCTTACTTATCTTCTAGTGTTAATTAATTGCCTTCACCTACTTGAATGTCTTAAGTTATAATTAGCAATACAAAACATTCATACACAATCGCGTAATAAATAAACAGTATACTTGCAAATTATATCCAATCATGCATTAAACCAGGAAAATATACACAGAATTATAGCAAAACTTCTCTTTATTGATTCTCCCAACAGTTATATACTCGACCTTCCCTACGCACTTAGCTACAGGGGTCCATGCACTCAGCTGCGGACTACTAGGCCTCTACGCACTCAGCTGCAGAGCCTTCACCTACTCTACGACCACAGACACACTTTACATTTCTACTCAATCACTTAGACTTCTCATGCTTCTCTTATTAGTTCTATTAGTTATCTTATACACTTAGAGCCTCGCTCTATTATACAATCCCATGGTCCTCGGACCATGGGTAGGTCTATCTAGCCGACATTACATTACAAAAACTAGGGTGGACAACCCTGCAACTCTATTATACTTTCGCGCCCCGGCCCACAATTCACGGAGCTTTTACAAAAATATTCAGTCAAAACTTGTGCTTTAAGCCCCAAAACTTGCCTTGGGGGAATTCCATGCCTAACAGACCCCCAACACAAACATCGTGGCTCACCCTCGAGTCACTCTATCGGCGCGGAGATCTTTGCGTGGAGTCTCTCCAACTCTACTTGAACTGCTACAAGGTTGACAACGCACTAATCTATCACCTGTTAGATCTGCTACATACGTTGTTCTGAGACCTCTATGTCAGAAGTGCTTCTCTGCATCAGTGCTTGCATCCCCTACATGTGTGCGAGCTTGCCTTCAATTTCTGCTCTGATGGTGAAGGTCTTTTCGATCCAAGGCTGAACACACGCCTTCAGGACTGCTTTCTTGTGTCATGCCGTGTCCACCTACTCTTTCAGCACTTTATCCTATTGCATTTGCGCGAGCCTCTAAATGAGGGCCACCGTCTGTGCGCAGTTCCTTTGATGTTGTCATACTATTGTTAGAGTTCTCGCGCCTCTATCTTTAAGCACTGGATTTTGGGATCCTCCTACAGATTTGTGAGGACCTCAAATGATTCTTCCAACATGCTGGTGCAGTCTCGCACTGCACTTCCAATTTCATCCGGTCCTACTGTGATAGCACTAGTGTGCTGCTCTCTGACTTCCGGAGGGGTGGATGGTTGTGCCTTTAACTACAGCTTGGCATTCTGAAGGTTCAGCTCCAACTGAACCTTTGTCGTTTCCTCCCGCGCCTCACACACCCCTGCTGCTAACCTGTGGATGCGTGTCTCTACTGGTATGTTTGCTAGGATGGATAGCTTAGGGATTGTTTGGCAAGCTTCGTCTATTATCTGTACCATCTGTTGATTCTGCGACACCACTTCATCGCATTGCAAGCTCAATTGTTCCATATTGATTTTTTGCTCACTGAGAACTTGCAGCACGCTGCTCTCCCTAGCTCACAGCTCTATAGTTATCCCATCCTACAAAACATATAAGGTCTCTCATGGGAGTGTAGCCATATTGATATCGATACCCTTCAGCACGCTAACCATAGGCATGTTAGCCTCATTTGTTGTCACTAGTGCCCCTTCTGACAACACTATGGTATTTTTCATCCATGGATGCAACATCTAGTCTGTTGTCATTGTTTTGAATACAAGGCTGGTCGAAAGGGTACCAACGTGAGGAGGGAACACCTGTAATTCTTGTAAATGCACTCTAAGGGACCCCAACACAATCTGGTTCTCCTACATGAAATTTTGGAGGGCCTCAGAGGTGACATCGCGCACTGTCTCGCCGATGTCGTGCAGATCACACTCGTTTAGGGTGATCGGGTCAATAGACAACTTCGATGCCCTGACCTTCTTGCGTGGCCCTATTTGCTCAGCTGGGTGTTGGTGCTTCAATTGTGTGGACGCGGTTTGTGGGTCTGTGCCTCCCTCTTCTTCCTTTGCTTCCTTCCCATGCTAAGGAAAAATTTGGCCCTCACGTGCCTCCTATGCTATTATTGTTGCTGCTGCGGCCTTTTCTTGCTCAATTGTTGTCTGTGCAGCGTCCCGCATTGCCCACACTTCTGTTGTCGTTGCCTCCTTCCTTCTCTTTTCTACCCATTCTGCCATGCGCAACTTGGCCTCGTCTTTCTTCCTCTATGCCGCTGACTTCTCTATCTCTGCAATGTCCAAAGCGCACCACTCAAGTGGCCATGTCTCTAGGACGTTAGAGATGACATCGTCTGTGGCTACAAATGTTAGCTTCCTCCATCGTTTGGCCAGGTCCTTGTACACTCTAATGTAAATGCTATGGATGTCCACTTTAAATTCCGCAAAACTCTGAAGGTTGTTGTAGATAGTGGACGACAACTGCAGCATGCAGTTTATCCCCATTCTAAGATTCATCTCCATGAACACCCAAAACATTTTTCTGTCACAAATCCTAGTGGCATCCTTTGTGGCCCAGAGTGAAGCATACTTCACGGCCTTCGGAATATCTCTATCAATCGTGGGGAATTGACTATCCTCCAGTAATTCCCCTCCCACGAGCACTATGGATAGCAGAAGCCATGCATAGTGTAACATTTTGCCCTATTCCTGAGCTCCATGTAAATTCTCTAAAAACTCCTATTAGTTTCATCCTTTGAAGCCTTCCAACAGTCATCAAATATGCTCTTAAAAAGTGGTTTTAGGATGTCAAAGTCAAATTTTGTCATTTCATTGAGTTTTCAAGTAAAATTTGGTCATTAGGTATTAGGTCTAGGGTTTTTTTTCACTCCTTTCAAAGTTGTCCAAATGTCTATCCATGTCACCATTCAGTTTAGTGTACCATCGTTCAGAGATTTTCATCATCATTTCAGGTTCCCATGGGTCATCTTACACCTTGTTCATGCTTTAGTTGTACTTGTGGAGGGCCCATTTCCCTCTCCTAGGATTTTGAAGGTAATTTTTCTTGGATGGTAAAATCATCAACAAAACTTGTGTCATCGCACATATGCT
>APFE031385644.1:1657-13993 GCA_000404065.3 Pinus taeda
TTGTTAATGAATTATTTCATATACTCCTTGGTCTATATGTTGAATATGTTTTGTTTTATGAGATATTCAGGTGTTATGTAATCGTTTGATTGTTAGTGTATGCAGGTTTCGGAGTGAAGGAGGAGCTCATCTAGATCGACGAGGCTAGACTACTACAACAGCGTTGGACTTCAAGTAAGATCGAAAAACACTTGGTTTCTCATATGATGATGCATGTTTAGAGAAGGATTGCTCTTAATTGTCTTGTTTGTCACTAGAGAGTCTTAGGCTCCTAGGGAGGTTATTTTTGACAGCAAAAATAACTCTTTCCGCATGACTGACAACTATCCTACTCCCTATATCAAACAATTCATTGACCATTGTGGCAAAAATGAAATGTCTTCATTTATGGACAGATTTTATGGCTACAATCAAATCAACATACTCCCAACTGATCAACACAAAATTGCATTCATATGCCCACGGGGGACGTTTTCATATCAAAAACTCCCATTCAGTTTGAAGAATGTTGGTGCAACTTTCCAATAAGCTATGTATTACTCATTTCACGATATCAAGCATATTGTGCAATCTTATTTGGATGACTTACCAGCTCATTTGTTGAGACAGGAAGACTATCCAATGCATTTGAGAGTTATCTTTATCAGATGTCATCACTACAATATAGACTTGAATCCACACATGTGTTTTTTTATGTAAAATCTGGTTGATTGCTAGGATTTTTCATTTCTAAGGAAGGAATTCATGTTGATTCGCTCAAGGTTGAGGCTATTCTGAATTTTCCTCCTCCTTCTAATATCTACCAACTCCAAAGTTTGCCAGGAAAATAAAACTTTCTACATCGATTCATCCAGAACTACGCCAAGTTAACTAAAGGTTTTACTCGAATGTTGAAAAAGGGCATCTCATTTACTTGGGATGAAGTGTATCAAAAGGACTTTGATGCACTTAAACATGCATTGGCCCATACACTATTTGTTGCATCCTATCGATTGTCATTGAGACTACTTTGTATACTTAGTTGCACCTGATGTCACTATTGGCATGGTTTTAATTCAGGAAGATGAATTGAATGAATAGCATGTGATATATTACTTAAGTAGAAATCTGACCAAAACTGAAGTAAAATATGCACATCTGGAAAAATTGGCCTTGGTAGTCGTTCAGGCTATCCAACGATTCGTCACTACATTCTACTGTGAAAAACTACTATGATTTCCAATTTCAACCCCGTGGTTTACATTCTTACCATACAATTGCTAGGGGGCAAGTATTCCAAATGGATTGTTATCCTGCAAGAATTCGATTTGAAATTCATAAAATCTAAATCTAACAAATTGCAAGTATTTTCTGAATTATTATGTGACTTTTCTCCATACTAAGATGGAAAATGTGGCAGAGGATTCTTTTCTAGATGAATCTCTCTTCCTTATCAGTACTTTAGATCCCTAGGATGGATATATCATCATTTATCTTTAGACCCAGACATTTCAGTCAGAACTGAGTCGAATTGATCGTCGTCGTATCCGGTACTAGTCCCATCAATACAATATTGTTGGAAATACACTTTATCATTGTGGTGTCGATTCCACATTCAATGTTTAACTCACGAGGAAGATGAAAATTCATTAAATGACTACCATTCTGGAGCTTTTGGAGGTCATATGTCAAGGTTTTCCACTACTCAAAAGATCATGCACGCAGTGTATTTCTAGCCTTCTATGTTCAAATACTGTAGAACTACAGTCCGAAAATGCCACAATTATCAAATATACAATTGAAAAATGTGTGCACACCCAGCTCCTCTCCAACCAATCATTGTTGTCGGTCCTTTCGTTAAATGGGGCATCAATTTTCTTACATGTAACCCTCACTCGGTCGGGGGGCATGCGTACATTATCCTTGTGGTAGATTATTTTATGAAATGGGAAGAGGTGATGCCTAATTATAATGATTATGGTGAAACAACATCCATTTTCATATTCAATCATGTGATTTCTAGGTTCAGAGTTCCACAAGCCATTGTCACGGACCATGGTAGCAATTTTCAAAACTTATGATGATTGATCTTACTACGAAGCTAGGTCTGTGTCATGAAAGTTCTACTCCTTATTACTAAGGCGAATGGCTAAGTAGAATTCGTTAAAAAGGTTTTAACGACCATTCTTAAACATATTATCGGGATTAATAAACGAGATTTTCATCTAATTACTTTTCCAGCCTTGTGGGCATACCGTACCTCAGCAAAAACTTTGACTGTCTTTACTCCTTTCCATCTCATTTACGGCATGGAAGAAACTTTACCTATTGAATGTGAAACATCATCTTTGAAACTAGCAATTGAATTATTACCAGCCACTTCTATCAAGGAAGAACATTTCTTGTACTTAGCATGTCTCAATGAGACTCGTCGTGATGTTGCATTAGCTAGCGAGGCCTAAATGAAACGCATTAAGGCATAGTTTTATCAAAATGTCAAACCTCGTTCATATGCAGAAGGGGATTTAGTCTTGGTCTCTGATCAAAAGCATGATAAGTTAGGCGTTGGTAAATTCGAACCTATGTGGCATGGCCCTTATGTAGTAAAATGTGCATGAGAAAAAGGAGACTATGAACTAGTTGATTATGAAGAAATTCCATTGGGAAAGCCCAAAAATGATCTTTACGTAAATAGATATTATGCTTAGATTGTTTGGTGAAAATTTTGTCTATTGTTGTACCATATTTTATGTGTGGCAATTTCTAGCATCTTTTTTAGGTTTTCTACTACTCCTCCTACTTATCTTGTGTTACACTTGATTTGCAGAGGTTGACACTCCCTCAAACTTACATTGGATTTACTGATGGCACTAGTCGTATTACTCAGAATTTATCTTTTGTAGCCTGGGTCATTTATTCACCCACATATGAGTTAGTTTCTATTCATGGGATATGCCTTGGTTGAACAATGAATGATATTGCAGAGTATAACATAATGATTATAATGCCCTCCTCCCACATCTACCCAAGTAACCGACCAACAGGGGTAAACATGTGACGAGAAGTTAATATGATATGATTCGACCTCCTAAGTCAACTTAAGGAAGTGGAACTGACAGAAGCACACCATACAGAACTTCCGCATCAGCAACATGACTCCCAGGAACCATCCCAACCTCTCAAGTAACCAACCCCTAGGCCCCGCTGCATTTTTGAACCATTAAACTCCTAGATTCTCCCTTGATATGGGCATGCATGTGTCCAAGGACTTTTCTGCCCAGTGTTGTGCTTGCATCTCCAAGATTTGAGCCACTTTTCAGGCCCAGAGCCCTAATCACTACCCAGAAATAAATGACACCTTCATAATAGAAAGATAACAATGCAGTAATGACACAAATCCAATTACTTGAATAAGGGCTTGATTGGACTCATACTAGTCATGATGGGAATTTCGTCAAACATATCACAAATATGTAATCTACAGGTTTAAACAACAAATCTAAGCATAGGGGTCTCATACTCATCTTAGAATTGCTAAGAAGAATTGATGTCTCATCACATTAGTAGCAGTTTCATCCATTAGCTCATAGATAGATTGTTCATTCATTTACAAGTAAAAACATGATGAGATCCATACATAACCACTATCGTAATTCATGCTCATGACCAGTATAATAACAACAAAAATACCAAGGAAACAACATCCATATAATCCACATATAAACCAATATAATGCTCATGAATTAACAAGGAGAAATAACCTCATATTAATGATGTAAAGGCCAACTAGTTGTGGGACTTCCACAAACTACCCAACCATAGACATGGCTGAGTTGAAACTTTCTTCAACTAGTCGCCCATGTGCCATATTCCAAGCATGAATGTGGGATCTCATAGAACACATCAATCAAAACCATCCAGGGATTCCAGAGGCTAAACCACCTAAACCCATCAAACAATGATTCCACCTCATGGTTAGACATCACAAAACCATCATCAGATTGGTCTCTACCCAAGCCTTCTAGGGCTCTAAAGCATTTGTTCGAACCAAGGCTTCCAGGACTAGTAACTCAACCCACAACTGTCACTGGGCTTCTAGATCATTTTTTGAACCAGGGCTTCCAGAACTAGTAACTCAACCCACTAAGGGCTCCTACAGCATTTGTCCAACCAAGGCTTCCAGGACTAATAACTCAACCCAATTTGTTACAGGACTTCCAAGAACTAGTAAGACAACCCAAGCTAAAGGAAACATGAGAACCAACTAGAAAAATAAATAAATAAACACACAACACCATGGCTATCAAGTAAATGGAAAGGTTGGGAAAATCCACTGTCAATCCGGGCAATCCTCCATGCCAATGATAAATCATGACCAATAAACCACATGCATATGCCATGCATGCCAAAACTAGTGAGGAAAACATACATGCAACTCGGTACCTGCAAGCAAAACCAAATATATTTGTTGATCTCGATGTCCTCTTGTGCTTTCCTACTTTTCCTTTGCCTTCTTACTCCAAAAATATAAGCATGCCACACTTTCCAAGAGTGTTCCAAGAAAACGCTAAGTATCATAGAGTATGAGAGAGAGAGAAAGAATAGAAGAGAGTTCCACCAAAACCTGTCAAGAATATTTCCAACTAATCCTTAGAGAATTTTTTTATCAATGAGGCCTCTATTTTGTTCATTTTCCATTATTTTCCTTCATTTTCCTCCTCACATACAACTTGTGACCTTTCACCTCCCTTTTCTCCTAATTTCTATTATTTTCATAAATAAATGTGCCAAAATTCCATTTTTCCTTTCCAAATCCTTTTAATTTTCCTTTGCTAATTTCCTTAGCCATAATAAACTAAAGTTACACCCACTAGAATGTTTTTCCCACCATTCATCTTGTTATACGTGTCCCGTGACCGTGGTCTTATATATTTTTACATGAATTTTTAACCAGGGCTATTATAGAACCCTCCCCCTTGGGGTAACACCATCCTCAGTGTTCAATGACACCTATAACCAACAAGATTGCTGAAAACAAAACATACTACCCATGGATCTTTATAACATAGTTCGTTGCAGTATTTACAATGACCATATGCTAAAACATGACAAACATACAATTTAATGGAGCTTTACAACACAAATCATTATGATATTTACAATAATAACCACATATACACAAATACTCATTTTCTTCACTCACAAAATAATCATAATGTCTATGGAGCTTTATAAATCCATATCGATATAATATTTACAGTAATACACACATATACACGCCCACGGGGCTTTGGATTGACGGTGAATGGGTGCGCTGTTAAGGCACTCCTTGTGATAGGTCACCGGTTCAAATCCCCCGTGGGTACTTAGGTTAGTCTTAACATAGAAAAAAAAATACACACATATACACATATGCACAGTTGCTCAACTAGAAAATAAAAAGATAGAATGTCTGCATCCATAACAAGGGAATCCAGAGGCTCACACCTCCACCCTCAAAGTAATACCAGGATTCACCTCCTTCCCAGGAAGTCAAAAATCCACTACAAGGCCAAATCTACATCCAATGTATAGTGCTACAATTCTGTACCACTTTTCCTCTCAGTGAACAGTTGTCGGCTCATTGTTCCAGAGCACACTCCCAATGTGCACTTGATTCCATATGACAATGCTAATGACCAAACCAAATATATCCTTGACCTTCCTTCTCTGCTACACAGTCCCTCGGGAAATCCGGTCACCCCCTTTCGTGCAGTCACACACCTTCCAAGTTCCATTGGCACCCCCATCCCGGGCAGTCCATCCCTTGGCAAGGTTTCCTCACATCAGAAGGTCCAAAAATCAATGCATATACCTGACTTAAAACCATCATACCAGTCACAGCATGCTCATGTAAATCAATGGAAACTATTGGCTACCAGTCACCCACAATGGCCCTGCTCCTAAAATGCTCTACCATCGTACTACTGCATTTTCCAATTCCTTTCACTAATGCTACTAATTCTTGTAGTTAGTTTCAACCATCCAAATAGGAATTTCCATGCTTCCTGTACCAAGCACATAACTTCCATTAGATTTAAAATAAATTGAAATTACTTCAAATCATAACTCATTGGTAGCCTGTCAACAAGGTACACTTGTAATTTTGTTCGCTTCCTATCACAACAAGTCAATCTAGTTATTTGATCAAATCATCATGAAATGCATGAAATCATCATAAACCCTAATCATAAATCACATGTAACCATCATAAGTCAAAATCATAGATCACATGCATAATAAACTGAAATAAATATTGATACTTATCTTTCATCAATCCTTACTTCTGCTTTTAATCGTTATGTACATACACCGAATCAGTTTCCACACCCAGACAACACCCAGTGCGTTTTTTTTTCTTCAATCACATACAGATACAAAATTTACATCACAACACATACATCCATACACAAGATGTGACACCATGCAATACATGTACCTACACCTGACATACACACATATACCTACACCTAGTGTATGACACAACACAATACATACCCCTACATCTGGTGTACACCACGCCACAATGCATACACCTACACCCTATGTGCAACGCAATACAAATGTGTACACAAAGTATAACACAATGAATAAACATGTCACGATACCACAACTACACAATGCACATACATAGTATCATATGCCCGCAACACAACATGTACGACATGCACATAATACAATTTCTACACTAGTACTACATGTACATAGTACCACCTATACATACCACCACCTACACAATGTGTACATAGCATCGCAGCACCACCTACACAATGTGTACACAACACCACATGTACACCACACCACATATACAACGTGTACATAATAACACATGTACACATCACCACGTGCACAACATGTACACAATGCTATATGCACGACATGTACACAACACCACCTACACAGAACACCACATGTACGACATGTACACAACACCACATGCACACAACACCACTTGTACAATCATGCACACAACACCACATGTACAACATGAACACAACACCATATGTACATAACACTACATATACAACATGTACATAGCACCATATGTACACAACACTGCATATCCAACATGTGCACAACACCGCATATCCATCATGCACACAATAAAATATGTACATAGCACCACATATCCAACATGCACATAGCACCATCTATACCCAACACTG
Organism: Pinus taeda; assembly: GCA_000404065.3. NCBI lineage: Eukaryota > Viridiplantae > Streptophyta > Pinopsida > Pinales > Pinaceae > Pinus > Pinus taeda. The sequence goes on from APFE031385644.1 coordinate 8,842, forward strand.
CATATGCAATATTCACACAACACTATTTATACCACCCTGTACATAACATTGCATAAACAACCAGTACACACACTATATATACACTGCACCACATGCGCACAACATCACAGATGCACCATGTACAACATATGCACAACAGGAGTACCACACATCCAAAACCACATTTTCTCTACCAAGCAATCTTGCTTTCAGTGTTTCCCTTCAGTCCATGCTTATCCTAGCATCTCGCAGACCACTTTCATTTTGCTAATGCATCCCTCAGCATAGGATGTCCATAACATATACATAATATAATCACATAATATCATCTCATAACCACATGATACAGACCTCATATATTTTTCATGACTACCACACATCCAAAACCACATTGTCTCTACCAAGCAATCTTGCTTTCAGTGTTTCCCTTCAGTCCATGCTTATCCTAGCATCTCGCAGACCACTTTCATTTCGCTGATGCATCCCTCAGCATAGGATGTCCATAACATATACATAATATAATCACATAATATCATCTCATAACCACATGATACGGACCTCATATATTTTTCATGACTACTCTTCGACTTGATTCCTCATGAACCCAGAAGCTCTTCATGTCATTCACCTGCGTAAGCCATCAGTTCTCCACAAGAATGGTTCCTAATGACTCTTTCAGACAACAACATACATACATACATATAAATATTAGCATTACTAATCATGATTCATGATTACCCTATCATACATGACATGCATACATACATACATGTATACACATATAGACATCAACATAATCATGATCACAACATAATTACTAGATATCATAAGGCCAAGACTAAGAGAACTCCCTTTATGCGTGAAACACATGTGCAACATCGATAACAATGGTTCCCAACATAGCCAAGGCATAGGACACCTCAAATCCATTCACCTTACCTTTGTTGATTACTTTTCCCATGATTGTCTTGCCATCATCCATTTACACTAATGGACCCAACCAGTCCAAATAGTTGTCATACTCTTGCCTTCAACTACCCTTATAACTACACTGAGCTTCATCGAGGTCTTACCTTACTTGTCGGGTACCACACAGCTCTCCCTGAGCTCCATTAACTTCCTCCTTCCCCAACCAATTCCCAAGACTCTCAAAACAATAAAGGCAAGATCGAGAAGCAAACAAGAAGAAAACCATGGAAACCGACAATAATATGACACCACAAACAAAGTGACATGGCCATGCATAAGACGTAAAAAAAAACTACAATCAAGCACAACAAATCACCAAAAGACCAAAAGAACAAGACTGACAACAAACGCCATGGCTCAATCCCCATGGTTCCCAGTGCTTCCAAGGTAAATCTCAACCTAAGCCTTCTTCGAGATTTCATGGCAGCCTCTTTTCGAAGCAATCCCTTGCATCATAATACCATCAACACATAACGATCAGTGCATAAATGAACATAACAATACATTGTTTACCTCACCTCATCATGCCAAGGATGTTGTCTTGCAACTAAACACATCCACTCCATCTCTCAGGGGACTCCAATTCCTTTGATAGATCTAGCTATAACTAGACACCAATTGTTATACCTATCAAATACATGTCCATGACTATAGCACATACCCACATAACCTCAAACAAAATCAAAGTTAAGAAGACTTCAGGTATGCAAAGAACTCATTCATTTGGAATTAGGGTTTCTAAATTATAGCCAAAGGAATTCTTTCTCAATTCATTCCTTTTAACTTTTTAGCTTGTTGCAGTCAAGGCTTACTATGTACTGTCACATCACCTAATTGTTAGTTATATAAACACATCAATTGTTACCTTTTCATCCCTGTACCAAGCATGTTTCCTGAAACTATTTACACATGTCAACCACATGTTCCAAATATCAAGACAATCATATCTCTCAATTTGAAATCAACCTTTACCAAGACTAACGATCATGTCATAATCCATAGTCAAATCATATTCATTAGACATAATGCTACAACTGTTACCTACTACACTCAAGTACATATCAATTGTCTCAACACATAATGTGTTAGTACAACCATCTTAAAATAAGACCATTCATTCATGCAATCTTACAGACACATACTGATATCATGCAAGTATTCAAATATTCAAACGACAGATAGACGACATAATAGACACCAAAAACTCAAACACCAAATAGATGACACGATCAACCATTCAAGCACAAAGTATATGACATAAGAAAACTCGTACATTAATGTATCTCAGGGGAGGCTATCTTGCCTGCACAATCAATCCAAATTACATGATATAACTTCATGGCATATCAACTCAAACATAAATAAGGTCATGATATTTATAATAGTCACTAGATAACATGTTCACCTCATAAACTCATAAAAAATTATCATTCATACATTATAATCACATCTGAATAGTCAGTCTAGATTAGTATAACATAATATCACAACATATTAACTCATACCTGAATGTCATAACCCTAACCATTTGCATAGACTAATCCAAATTAGTATGATACATATAACATCAAGATCTTAATGTAATAATCCTAATCATCAAGTTACTAGAACATAACAACAACAAGTTATATATCATGCTCATCAACAACATATAACCTAATCATCAAGTTATCTAACATAAAACAATAATAGAAATGCATACAACCATAGGTTACTATCATTCATGACTATCTGACACATGTGCATATGACTACACTAATAAACTAGCACTCAACTAGCATCTATCCTGTGTGTAACCATACATCAATAGAATGAAAGGCATACACATAACCATGATGCATATAACAATCATTAACATACATGTCTGCATGCCCAACATACAACCTATAGGACGACATGATCTTGCCTTAAGTTCCAATGTTGCAACTTCACTTTGATGATCTACATCTCCTGTTGTATCTCATCCAACACATTAGCATCGTAACATACCAATATCATCATGATGACCTAATTGCATACAACGACCTCACAATGCATGTCCAACCTACCATACATGCATAACCATAACCATGACAATGCATGCATAACAACATATAGACACCAACATGCATAACAAATTCATATACAACCATACACTCATGACGACACATCCCACAACAACTCCATCAACCTTCACATGGCAACATCACTATAACCATGATCGACACCATGCAAATGCAACAAGCACATGGACTACAAGCATAAGGAACACATATGCAATCTTCATGAATGCATGACCAACAAACCACCCATCCAGTATGAGGGGTGAACCATGCTTTGATACCACTCTATAATGCCCTCCTCCCAAATCTACCCAAGTAACTGGCCAACTAAGGTAAACATGTGACGAGAAGTTACTGTGATATGATTCGACCTCCTAAGCCACCTTCAGGAAGTGGAACTGATGAAAACACATTATACAGGCCTTCCACATCAGCAACATGACTCCCAGGAACCATCCCAACCTGTAAAGTAACCAACCCTTGGGTCCCACTGAGTTTTTGAATGATTAAAGTCTCGGAGGCTCCCTTGATATGGGCACACATGCGTCCAGGAGGCTTTAGACGCTCCCACAACATGGGTATGTATGCGTCTAGGGACTTTTCTGCCTAGTGGTGTGCTTGTGTCTTCAAGATTTTAACCACTTTTTAAGACCCAGAGCCCAAGTCACTGCCCATAATTAAATGAAACCGTCAAAACAGAAAGATAACAATGGAGTAATGATATAAATGCAATTACTTGAACAAGGGCTTGACTGGACCCTTACTAGCCATAACGGGCATTTCGTCAAACATATCACAAATATGTAATCTACATGTTTAAACAACATATCTGAGCATAGGGGTTTCATACTCATATGAGGATTTCTAAGAAACATTGATGCCTCATCACATTAGCTACAATTTCATCCATTAGGCCATAGATACATTATTCATTCATTTACAAGTAAAAATATGATGAGAGCCATACATAACCACTATCATAATAATGCTCATAACAAGTATAAGGGCAACAGAAATACCAAGGAAATAACATCCATATAATCCACATATAAACTAGTATAATACTCATGAATTAACAAGGAGAAATAACCTCATATTAATGATGCAAAGACCAACCAGTTGTGGGAATTCCATGAACCACCCGATCGTAGACATGGATGAGCCGAATCTCTCTTCAGTCATACATCCTCACACCATATTCCAAGAATGAATGTGGGATCTCATAGAACACATCAATCACAACCATACAGTGCTTCTAGAGGCCAAACCACCACAACCCATCAAACAGTGATTCCACCTCACGATCGGACATCACAAAACCATCATCATATTGGTCTCTACCCAAGCCTTACATGGCTCTAGAGCATTTGTTCCAACTAAAGGTTCCAGGAGTAGTAACTCAACCCATAGTTTTTGTTGGGCTTCTAAATAATTTTTCCAACCAAGGATTCCAAGGTTATTAACTCAATCGACCAAGGGCTTCCAGAGTGTTTTTCCAACCAAGGCTTCCACGACTAGTAACTCAATCAAATTTGTTACAGGTCTTCTAGGAACTAGGAAATCAACCCAAGCTAAAGGAAACATGAGAACCAAACCCACAACACTATGGTTATCAAGGAAATATGAAGGCTAGGAAAATCCACTTTCAATCCAATAAATCCTCCATGCCAGTGACAGATCATGACCAATAAACCACATGCATATGTCATGCATCAAAACTATTGAGGAAAACATACATGCAAATCGGTACCTGCAATAAAAACCCATTGTAGTTTTTGATCTTGGTGTCCTCTTGCACTTTCCTGCTCTTCCTTTTCCTTGTTGCTCCAAATCTCCAAGTATGCCACACTCTCCAAGAGTGCTCCAAGAAAACTCTAAGTGTCTGAGTATGAGAGAGAGAGAATAAAATAGATCTCCACCAAAACCTTTGAAAAAGCTTGCCAACTGATCCTCAGAAGCCTTTTTATCAATGAGGCCTCCATTTTCTTCATTTTTCATTATTTTCCTTCATTTTCCTTCTCACATGAAACCTGTGACCTTTCACCTCCGTTTTATCCTAATTTCCATTATTTTCTTAAATAAATGTGCCAAAATTCCATTTTGCCTTTCCAAAGCCTTTTCCATTGCCTTTGCCAATTTATTTAGCCATAATAAACTGAAGT
>APFE031385644.1:15497-25794 GCA_000404065.3 Pinus taeda
AAAAATTCAAAAATAACCAAAGTGTTAAGGTTTTACTTAGATCATCCCACTACATCCCAGTTGGGTGTGGTATATTTGGACCACCTGTGTAATCCATGCCTGTGTATGGAAAATATTAAATAATTATGATTTGATTTTCTAGCCACCTGAAGAAGTTAAGAGTATACCAGACCATTGATCATTCGCCACCTCTGTGGCATGCCATGAGTGTGACCCATTTTAGCATGTGAGGGTCCCAAGGTCCTCCTCTCTCTATAGATACCTCTAGAGTGAGGAGAGGGATCTTCTCTAGAGCGAATGAGATGAAAAAGGCACCATACTTAAATTTCTTGAGTTTTCCTGTTCTAACTCTAGTTAGTTTCCCTTTTAGATTGGAAACTACAACCTCACTCCACTTGAATATAGTAGGTTGCAAACGCTCTACAACGAATTTCATTTGAGCCTTTGTAAGCAAATTTAGAGCTACACTACCACATATTCATGCAACAGTGAACCCGATAGCTTTCAAAGGAAGCCTCGCTATGGTTTTATTTCAATTCTCCCATCTTTGAGAGAAGCTCTGTCAGTGCAATGTTGTATCAGGTAGGTGGCATTGGTTTTGCCACCTCACCTATGCCCATACAGAGAAATTTCCACCCCATGGCGTGGAAGCCCAATCAAAGAGTAAATGTCATCATCATCAATGATGATCATATGGTCTCCAACTACAAAGTATTCTTCTTGCACATTCCACTTCCTCACCATCCACTCTAGAAGTCTAGTTAGGCCTTCATGCCTAGAATGGTGAAAAACTTGTACAGGCCATAGTTTTTCAATTCCTGTATGGTCTCTGGAATGTTTAGAGCAGCTATGTCTTGTTCTTCATTCTCATGTTCTCTCCACTCCATCTTTGCGGCTCAAAACCATATAAACAAACATAAAATATCATTAAAAACAATCATGGTGGGAATTTGCAAGAAATTTGGGTGTTTCCTATTAAAACTTGTATGCCCTCGATGCTGTGCACAACCAAATGTACAAAAAAGTGCAGATGTACGTGGTTGTCTCCTTAGAAACCACACACATCGCGGTTTTCGGTGTGAAAAAATTGCAATGTGCGCAGGCCCAATAAAGGTTAACTATGCACATCGAGGGTGATTTTCAGTTTGAAATACCTCCCCAAACAAAACAAATACATAGTAAAATACAAAATGGAAAGATCCATGAAAACAAAGATCTCAGAGAGATGATTTACCTAGTGAAGACGACTCGCGATTTCGTCCGATGGTTTTCCCAAAATCTGCGTCTGAAGCTCTTGGTGAAAAATGAATTCTATCACTCTCAAAGGGTAAAGAACACAAATGGTAAAAAGTTTTTACTTTTTTTTGTTTTTATAAGTTTTTAGGCCTATTAAAAAAAAATTTGCCTATTAGCCCTTAAAATCGAAATTTATAATGTTTTTGACTATATTTTTTATCAGTGATATGATTTTTGAGTTTAAGTGTGTAGATCATAGGTTATTTACTGATCTGGTTGAGAAAATTAGTTTTGTTGTGCTAAAATTCCTTTTTAGAATATATTAAAAGTGCTTGAGGATTTATGAAATTATTTGCAAGTTTAAACATGGGTTTTTGAGTGCTTTTATGTAATTTTTATGTGCAAATTAACATAAACAAATGATTGAACAACAACATATAACATACATAAACATCACCATAAACATCACCATAAACAATATCACAGTAGCACATGATGAAGGAGTTCACCCCTCCTGGGCTACTTCTCCTTGGTCTAGCTTCTAATGGCTTGGCCCTCTCTATTATGCTAAAAAATATGAATACATCATACAATGCTCAGAAAGCTCTGAGACCTATTCCAATGGCTCTAGAATGCCCAAAAATGCCTGTGTAGCCTATTTCTTCTCTTGATTTGGTAAAAGAATTCATCAAGTTATGATTTTCCCAAGTTTTTCTACTACTAGCTCTACAAACTCCCTAAAATCTAGCACCTAACCCACAATTTGGCCCCATAATGTGCTAACAGAGCAACATTTTGCCCAAAAACCGATGCAAATTGTGGGTGTCTTAATTTGGCCTCTAATGCCTTAAGTCTGAAAATTTTGGGCACGTGGGGCCACATGCCAGAGGATAAGGCCAATGGCTCGCCCTTACTGACTGAACCCCCCACTCCTCTCCACCGGTGGTCATGTGCTGGTGGTGCAACCAACATCTGGCCCCATGGGCTGGCCCTACCTCTGAAATGGCACGCATTGAACTTTAAATGAAACCCACAGACAATATATGTTAAGACTCATGTATATGGTGTATTAGAGGAAGGCTTTGCTCGGTTATTGTTGGTTGTGGGTTCGACCCCCGCTGCCTCTTCCCGTACTTGACCCATGTTGCAGCCTACTGCGGGGCCCCATGTCAACCCGTGGTTGGCCACCAACCAACCAATAATAATATGAAAAATTGCACCAATGAAAATGTGCCACTTAGCACAACATGATTCACTGAGCCTGTTGACCAGTCAACCTACCACATACAAGTGCCCAGTCAACACCATGTCAGCAGTACGGACTGTTGACTGGGTTGTCAATGTTTTCTCAAAAATTCGACTATTTGGGAAAGTGAACAAAACATGATTCTGGGAGCATATAGTGTCTGTTTAGTGTGAAATGAGTTGCGCCAGATTCAGGATGAAGAGCACTACGTAGTCATCTAAGTTCCACACCAATCCAACAACTTTGAACTTATTTTTTGAGCCCCTGATCATTCCTCCCCACTGGAAGCCTTTTGGACCCCAAAAGAACACTTTCAGTTTTCCAAAAGTTGAGAGTACATTTTCCTCACCTTTCCAATCTCGATCCATTTGGCCTTTGAAGGATTTGTTCCTTTAAGCCCCACTCAAAGGTAATCCACATTCCCTCATTTTGAAGACCTTATTCTTCTATCAAGAATGGTGTCTTGTTGTAGTTCATCAAGGTATTCAGGAGAAAAATCCTTAATGGAATGAATTTGGATATTTTCTCCTTGATCTTCAATCAAAGGAGGCTCGTATAATCTTAAGTTCTCAACATTAACAACAACACAAATTTGTATATATGAAGGAAAATCTACCCTGAAGGCATTGTTACCAATCTTTTCCAAAATTTTGAATGGACCATATCTAATTGGTTTTATCTTTTTACCTTCTCCTTAGAGCCTCTCTTTTCTAATGTGAAGCCAAACTTCATCATCGACTTAGAACTTGTGATCTACACGCATGCTTGTCATACCTTGCTTTGTACTTTCCTTGGCTCTTTTCAAGTTGTTGTTGAACTCTTTGGTGTACCAATTGTATTTGTTCAATGAACCTTCTTGCTTTATCTATGTCACTATGACCATCAATAGCAACATATTTCCCAAAAATGAAATCCAAAGGAGACTTAGGCAAGTATCCCAAACATGCTTCAAATGGCGATGTTTGAGTTGAAGAGTGCTTGGCCCGGTTTTAATCATGTTGAATATAGTGCAAACGTTCATCCCACAACATAGGATGCTTGATGTAATACCCATGAAGACGATGTATCACTATCATGTTCATCACCTCTGTTTAACCATCTATTTACAGATGAAATGTTGTACTCTTATTTAAGTTGGTGTCCATGAATCCCCACAAGCCTGACCAAAAATTCCCAAAAAAGCGAGAATATCAATCACTAACATTGGATGTGGGTAACCCAAAATGCACCCATACATTCTGAATGAATAACTGAGCAGTTTGTTCAGTTGTAATTTGCTTTTTACATGGTATAAAAATACACATTTCGCTGAACCTATCCACAACTACATACAAATATTCATGACCTCTTTTTGACAATGGAAGACCTCCTAAAAAATCCATAGAAACACTCTCCCATGGTCATGAAGGAACCAGAAGTGGTGTGTACAATCCTAACTTCCTATTGCTAGGCTTACTGACTGCACATAATGCACACCCTTTAATAAAATGTGACACACTTTCAAGCATATGAGGCCAATAAAAATACCTTTGTAGATGTGCCACCGTTTTACTTACACTGAAATGACCAGCAATAAGAGAAGTATGTGCCTCTCTTATGATGTTGACTCTTTCTCCCTCTGGAATACAAAGCTTGCCAAGATGGTACAACAAGTTATCATGCAAATGATAATCCAATTCCTTTACTTGGTTATCTTGACTCAAGCTCGCATAAACGTATTGAAAGTCATTATCTAATGCATATTTCTCAGTATAACTTTCATGCAAAACAAAATTATGCTTGAGTAAAGTAGCTCCACTAATAATAGGACTAGGAAGCATATCAACAACTTTATTGTAGATGCCTTTCTTATACCTTATTACTAAGTGGAATTGTTGAAGAAAACCCATTCATCGAAAGTGCCTTGATTGCTGCAACTAAGATTGAGATTGCAAGTATTGCAATGGTTGATGATTAGTGTGAATGATTGTTTCTTACCCATCAAGTAGTGTTTCCACTTTTCACACTTTGCACCAATGAATACAATTCCTTGTCATATGTAAGATAATTAATCACTGCACCATTGAAAGTTTCTGAATGAAAACAGATAGGCTTACCATGTTGCATGAGGACTACAATGATGGCAAAGTCACTAGCATCAGGATGGATCTCAAATGACTGTCTCAAGTCTGGAAGTGCAAGTACTGGAGCTAAACTGATATTTTCCTTCAATGCATCAAATGCCTTTTTTTGTTTGGCTCCCCATTGAAAAACATTTTTCACACTTGTAAATGCATGAAAAGGAGCTGCTATAGAAGAAAAGTTAGCAATGGATTTCCTCCAATATTGGGCTACACCCAAAAAAATTCTTACCTCGGTAACTGTCTTGGACCTTGTCCAATTCAAAATGACATCAACCTTGGAGGGATCTATTTTCAACTCACCTCCTCCAACAATATGACCCAAGTAAACGAAAGAATTTTTTCCAAACTCACACTTTGACATCTTTAGATACAACTATTCTTTCTTTAAGACATCAAGTACTTTTCTCATATGCATAACACGAATCACGAGATTTACTGAAAATTAAGATGTCATCTAAGTAGACTGTAATAAAATCATCAAGAAATGGCCTCAACACATCATTCATCACACACATGAAGGTAGCGGGAGCATTACATAAACCAAAAGGAATAACTAGCCATTCAAATAAACCTTGTTTTGTTTTGAATTTTGTCTTCCAAATGTCTCCTTCAGCAATTCTAATTTGATGGTAGCCACTCCTTAACTCCAACTTAGTAAAATACTTTGCATCTTTCAATTGATCAAGTAAATCATCTATTCTAGGCAGGCTAACGGTTCTTTACCGTAATCTTGTTCAACACACGAAATTACACACACATGCACCATGTTCCATCCTTCTTTAGCACCAAAAAAATAGGTGAACCACATGGCTAAGAACTTGGACTAATGATCCCTTTATCCAACAACTCTTGAATTTGTTTTTTAATTTCCGCACTTTCAATCACTGACATCTTGTACATGCCAATGTTAGGAAGAGGAATATCTTGCTACAACTATATCTCATGTTGGATTCCTCTTTGGGGAGGTAATCCTTTTGGTTCCTGAAACATCTCATCATATTGGTTAACAAAATCAACCAATTCAGATTTCAATCTTGAATCACAACCTTGAAAAGCTTCATTATCAACATCATTCTTGGGTTTGATCACTAGAAGCACAAAATTTTTGCTTGAATTCACTAGTCTTTTCATTTGTGCCGCATTAACAAGTGAAAGATTTAGTTTCTTGTTGTGAGCTCTCACAATATATTCTATTCCATCTTTGAAAAAATGGTATTTGTTTTCATGTCTATGGAAGATAGCTTTTTTGTCATAGAGATACGAGATGCCCAAAACTATACCACATATGTCTAATGGAATAACATCAAGCTCCACTTCATCTATGAAATTTGTAGTAATGGTGAATTTCAGTTTACACTCTTGCAATTGTGCATTGTTGCACACCCATCCTAGTGGATATGGTTTATGATGTGGAATGGTTTCCAAGTTTAAACTTTTGAAAATGTTTTCAGAGATGAGATTGGCTTGAGAGACACTCTAAAAAACAATATCAATTTTGCTATGTTTTGAGATCACCCTTATATGAAACAATTCTCTCCTCTTCTTTTCATTTGGAGTTTCATTGTGTAAATTTGAAGTACTAATGCTACAAATGGATTATTTTCCCTTCATACCCATGGCTGTAATTTTAGTTTCATCACCCAAATCGGATCCCAAATCCGATTGAGTGGTTGCAGTTGTCTTTTGTTTTCCCACGTTGTTGAATTTCTTTGGTTTCATTTAGGGATGAAGCTTCCAACAATGAGCTTCATCATGACCCTCTTTGGAACAATGCTTGAATGTTAAATTCTGTCCTTCCTTCTTAATGGATGCATTTTTCTTTCCCTTCCCTTTGAAACCCTTTTCTTTTCCTTTACCCTTAAATGGCTTTTTACTACCCTCTTCTAGATTTTTTTTCCCTCTTGCCTCAAGATGAGTGGCTTGCACACACACCTCATCTAGATTATTGGGATTAAACATAAGGATAGTATGCCTAAGGTAACTGTGTAATCCCCCTATGTACCTCAACATCGTGTCTTGTGATTGCAAATCTACACCTAAAATTAGAGACCTTTTTTTGAATTCTTGGGTGTAATCTTGCACGTTTTGACCTTTAAGTTGTCTAAAGTCCTGCCAATTCATGATGCCTTTCTGCATATAAGCTAGAGGGTAGAAATGTCTTTTAATTGCAGTAATGAAATTAGACCAAGAAATTGATATCTTATCATGTTTTTTTTATCTCTTCTTGTGTGCCTTAAGGAAGCTAAATGAATCTTTATGTCATCCTCTTAAAGGTTTTGAATTTTGCAATTGACCTCCAATTGATGAACCCAATTTTCAAGCTTCTCTTCATTCACTTCACCATTATACATGGGCAGTTCAAATTTAACATCAAGTTTTAATAAGGGTGATTTACCAGTTCCTTTTGAGATATGTTGATGAGTATGAGTAAGGGTTTTGTTAGGGGAAGAGGGTGAAGATGCCTATGAAGAAGATGGTGGAGGGGGTGGAGGTTTAGCTCCATTTCCATTACCTCCTCCTGAAGAACCTTCTCCTTTGGAGGTTTGGAGCTTTCATCCTGCAGTTTGGTATTCCTCTCTTCATAGAGGATCTTCACCATCTCTGTCATATCAAAGAAAGCCTTCCTGAAGACCTTCTCATCCTCTGTCATGTTTTTAGGTTATCCTTCATGAGACATGCTCACTTGAGTCTCAACTACAACTTGAGGAAGAACTCATGGTGGAGATTGTGGCAACCTTGCCCTCCTTCCCCTTGACCCAACTTCAGGTATTTCAACCAACTTCCCTTCTCCTCTCTGGAGTTTCAACCTTATAAGCATGGCATTCACTTGCAAACAATTAAATCCTTCTTGCACAAAGAAAACTAAGATCTCTAATACCAAACTTGATCTGATTGAGAAAATTAGTTTTGTTGTGCTAAAATTCCTTTCCAGAATATATTAAAAGTGCTTTAGGATTTATGAAATTATTTGCAAGTTTAAACATGGGTTTTTGAGTGCTTTTATGTAATTTTTATGTGCAAATTAACATAAACAAATGAATGAACATCAACATATAACAAACATAAAAATCACCATAAACAGTATCACAGCAGCACATGATGAAGGATTTCACCACTCTTGGGCTATGTCTCCTTGGTCCAGCTTCCAATGGTTTGGCCCTCTCTATTATGCTAAAAAATGTGAATAAATTAGTTTGAAATGCTCATAAAGCTCTAAAACATGTTCCAATGGCTCTAGAATGCCCAAAACTGCCTGTGTAGCCTCTTTCTACTCCTAATTTGGTCAAAAACTCATCAAGATATGATTTTCCCAAGTTTGGTTGTTATTTTCTCTACAAAATCCCCAAAATCTAGCACCTAACCCACAATTTCACCCCAAAATGTGGTAACAGAGCACCATTTTGCCCAAAACCTGGTACAAATTGTGGATGCCTTAATTTGGCTTCTAAGGCCTTAAGTCTGAAAAGTTTGGGCACGTGGGGGGCCACGTGCCACGGGCTAAGGCCAGCAACATGCCCCCGCTGTCTGAGCCCCCCACTCCTCTCCACCTGTGGTAGTGGGGTCGTCATGCAACCAAGGGCCGACCCTCCTGGGCTGGCCCTACATCTGAAATGGCACGCATTCAACTTTAAATGAAACTCATGGACCATATATGTTAAAACTTATGTGTATGGTGTATTGGCGGAAAGATTTTCTTGGTTGTTGTTGGTCACATGTTCGACCCCCGTTGCCTTTGCCCAGACTTGACCCATGATTTTGGTGGCCCCCGGGCTGCCATGTGGCGGCCTCTGGCTGGGCCACATGTCAGCCCATGGTTGGCCACCAACCAACCAATAATAATATGCCAAATTGCACCAATGAAAATGTGCCACTTGGAACAATATGATTCAGTGTGCTCGTTGACCAGTCAACCTACTACTTACACATGCCCAGTTAGCACCACATTAACACTACGAACTACTGACTGGGCTGTCAATTTTTTTTCAAAAATTCGTCTGTTTGGGAAAGTGAACAAAACATGATTCTAGGAGCATAGAATGTCCATTTCGCATGAAACGAGTTGCACCAGATTCAGGATGATGAACACTACGCATTCGTCTAAGTTCCACACTGATTCAAAAACTTTTAATTTTGAGCTATTTTTTGAGCACCTGATCATTTACGAAAACAAATCATTTTAGCATTGAGTATATTTTTATCACTTTTTCGAACTCATTAAAACTTATGAAAAAGTAAAACCAAGGAGTTCACTTGACGCCATTTTCAAAATCCCTAAACATGAAAAGATCGTCGAGTACTTGATTGTTCGAACTCGTAAAAGTAAATGAACAACCCTCTATTTACTTTAATTGTACGCCTTTTATGGACTGAATTAAACTATTTATGAAAAAGGTATACATTGACTAATCATGGTCAATAGAGTCCTCTCCTACATTATTTTACCCCTTTTCGAGTTTGAGGGACTCAACTTACGAAAAAGGACATTGTGGAGTTTAATTATGTTTTTATCCTAACTCCCTAAAATTGAAAAACACCGAGCTTTACTTTCTCAAGGCTCGTTAAAATTTACATTGAAAGAACTGAATGAGTTTTATTTTTTCGTCTTTTCAAACTCTTTAAACATGAAAACAACATCGAGTTACCCCTTCACTGGAATCGTAAAATTGAAAAAATGTAGGACTCGTTAAGCATGACGAGACCAAACCACTCCTTCCTAGGGTTCATTAAAAATGCTTTGGAGGACTCATCCAAAGGATGATCTTACAGGACAAGCATATGTTATCCTCCTCAAGCTTGTAAAAAATAAAGAGGTACTTGCCAGTAATTGTGGGGGAAAAGTGAGAAAGAACCTTTGTTTTTGTATTTTAAAAGGCAGTATGTCACTCTTGAACATGACACTCCGTCACTTTTCATGTATGGGTTGGGAAATCCATTTCTTCTCAATTGACCATACCTCATTAAAACTCTTTAGTTGGTTTGGGTATTATTTTTTAGTCAAATGCTGCCAAGTAATCAAGTTGTGTCTCTGATATGTTCAAGAGAAGTCCAACCTCAGTCAAATTACTTTTCCATTCATAACCTTTAGTTGCGTCAACCATCCCTAAGTCAATCCTAGATTACTCCAAACTATTTTTCTTCAAAATGTTGACATGAGTTTCGTGTGGTAGGCCCTCCTGTGGTAAGTCACTTCCTATCGACATCATCTCACTATCGAGGAAGTCGATCTAGAAACCTCCAGTACCTTGGAGCCTGCATGTCTTAATGGCAGGTTTCTCACCTTTGACCATAGGTTCTCATCATTGACCTTTGATCGATTGATTCTATGAGTGTTCGACATCAACACATCTATTCACACTTCGTAGATTGTACTGGAAGTATCTTGAAAACCATTTTCATTATTGGTGGTTTCTCTCACACTAGTTAACAATTCACAACATTGACTCGTAATCAAGTGGGTTCTACCATGTTTTACTACGAGATATTCACTCGCATGGCTAGATTCATCTACAGATCGAGAGATGGATATCAAGACCCTAGATCTAGTTTCATCCATCCAGGCTTCCTGGAGTTATTAAATATTCATGATTGTAAACATATATCCATTAATGGTTGCATCCATACTATGTCTTATTGCTACCATTGATCTTCATATCTCTCTCTCTCTCTCTCTCTCTCTCTCTCTCTCTCTCTC
>APFE031385644.1:25873-39929 GCA_000404065.3 Pinus taeda
TCTCTCTCTCTCTCTCTCTCTCTATATATATATATATATATATCTTTGTACTAGTTCTTTGAGACATTTATACTCTAAGTATGGGAATGCGTACCTCAGTGATGATTATATATTGCATTGTAACATTTGTTTGATTGTTTCAGGGCTCCAACTACAATCTCTAACCCAAACCTTGGCATGATAAAGCACTTCAATCATCAAACATCTCTTGTAATTTTTCACTTTAAGGGGCAATCTGTTACACATCATTTTTTCACATTAGGCAAATGACTATCAGTTTGGATCTTTAGCTATCCATAAATGTGTCCCAAAGCATTCCCCTACAAAGTTAGAATCCAAATTATCCCAAAGAAAGTGTAATTCCTGGATCCCATGGTTCAAAACCCTATTTTTGGCTTCATGCACGATTCTCTAGTCAATCTGTGTGCATACGCAGAAGTGTCCATTAGGAATTGTGCACGAATTTGCAGTGTCTTACACTCTGACCTACCCACATGACTTAACACATGTAAAAATAAAAAATAAAGTCTAGAAACATTGTTAGTCTAACCATACCAACTAAAAAGATTCGAATGGTTTCCTATTCAACCCTGATAGCTCCTATCATGGAGCTACTCCCACTCTTTGTGGAACCCCTATCCCACCATTATTGGATCTCATCCCTTCGAAAATGGATCCCAAACTTCACACTCTTGGCCCATAAAGCTAACCCAGGCTTGAGGATTGAAAAGGACTGTTGGAAGTAGACTTATGCTGAAGGAATAAGGTTGGAAGTCTATTCATTCAACCAGAGGGTTGGAGATGGTGGGAAGGGGCTTGCAACATCAAGGCTTCATGGTTGTAAGACTATTCTCCATTTTATTAATATAAAGGCAATTGTTCTTTCTCAATTACATCTTTGTTGATAGAATTTGTAGGATACCTTGACCACCTACATAGATTGTGATTCCATATTGATCAATTTATGGTACATGATTAAATTAATTAGTTCATTTACCTTGTATGCTATATATTGGATGCTTCGATATCGTGTATGTTTTCGTCTATGAAGATCTCCTTCAGGACAACGTGGAGAAGTTGTGGGAAGCAATGGGAAGATCTCTAAAGCATCGAGGAGGATTGGATGACCGGAAGCTCTGAAGGGGACTTTATCAATCATTTCAATTAAACAGTAAGTGACCCCTATCATAGTATGTGCTTTAGTCAATCATAGTCTAGGGAAAGGTAGAAGTTCCTAGTTGTTTGTTACTAGATTTCTCTAAGGTCTAGGGAGATCTCTCTTGTCCGCAAAAGGGATAAGTCCACATAAAAAGACAGGAAAAAAGAATGGAATCAATCTCCAATTAATAATGATTTTATGGTCCCTAGGCTTGGTTATGAACCTTATTATTTGTTTTCCAATACAAATCCTTAACAATTGTTTTCTATTGGTTTCTTTATAACATATAAGCAAGGAAAGAAAAAAAATCCACACGAGCTTATAAAATTTGCATAAGACATCATCTAATTTTAATGACAATCCTCAACCATATTGATTAGAGAATCTATAATTTCATCCAATTCCATCCTTTATTCTCACTTTCTTTAATTTTATTTTGAAGGTTGAGGAGAGAAACCACTAAGAAAGTCAACATGAAGGCATAGAGATTGAGAAATTGATGTATAATCGATGATGAATTATTCTTCAATGTCTTCTTAATTGGTTAGTGGTCCACTAGTTTCTTCACTGTATATATTTTATAAATCTTCCTTGATTGATAAGGGCTTGAAAAAATCCTTAATTAGCTAGTCCCCCTATGATAAAGGAAAGTGTTCCCTCTGCGGACAAAGGCAACCCCTCTAGCCCTAGAGTGGGTCTAGTCACAGCAAAGACAAAAAAACAATTGATTCCCTTAAATACTCATTGTTGGATGCCTACATCAAACCGGTGGTTGATGAAGTTTCCATTGCGCTGCTCCAGCTTCCGTTTCTTTCACCTCAGTGAGCAATCAACCTAAAACACCACAAGGAAACAACAGAGCACATAACTGAGAACAACAATGATATATTTACTTATAAAGTCAAGAAATCATAAGCTATCAAGTAAATTGTGCACAAGATATAGGAAATCATCATTGATTGTATTAAAATGAATCAAGAGCAAAGCTTACAACCAAGTCTTGACGTTGCAAGCCTTCTCAGAGGGTCCAGCTAGTATGTTCCTTCAAGCATTCACTCTTAAGAATGGGTCTCCGAATAAGGCAATAGCTCTCTCTCTCTATCAATCCCTCATGCAAAGCTAAGGTACTCCACAACCTCTTATCAAACTTTTAGCAATTCCACTCTTGCCACACTCACATCAAATCTATCTACTTAGTTTCAAACCAAACTCAAAAGAACTAGCAAGCACTAATTCCAGCACTCAAGAACTAAAGAACCCGCAGATCATAGCAATGGTGAGTGATTTTATAGGAGAAGGAGTCTACATGAAATGAGGGAGAGGGAGCTTATCCTTAAGGGAGGTTGCATAAGAGGCGAAACCACCATCCCAAAGGAGGAAAAGCGACCGAAACTAGCCCAAAAACTAGCTCTAGAAACACCCAGAAGGCCAACTGTTTGAACAAATTCGGCAAATTTGGGTCGTCGCAAGTCATGGACTAAGGATCAACGATGACATCGCAAGGAGGCAATGCGTTCAGATGAAGCATCGCTGTAAATAGCTGGGAGCTTCGTGCCGAGCCCTAAAATCGCACCGTCGCGAGAAACACGTGTACCCCGGCGACGGTGTCACGATGAGACAGTTCATGACAAGGGATCGTCGCACCTTTTAATGTCTTATTAGCGACAATGCAGAAACTTGGGAAAAAGGGTCAATTCTTCAACATCAGAGAGCATTATTTAATCTTTTTGCATAAGTGGGAAGATATGGACATGTGTATTTAATACATGACACAACAGAGGGACTAAGATGAGGATAGTGACAAATTACTGTGCAACAGATGCCCCCTAAAGCATGAAGCCTGAGAGAGTGGGAGGGGTGAAATGCTTTACGAAACCATGACCAAAACCAGAACACCACCTTTAAGAACCTGTAGGCGCAAGTACAACTGATATCTCTGATAGTGAAATACACATAGTTTGGGCATGGGCGCAACCATCAAAAAGACATATGAAACTTGGTCTGTGGTATGGATGCAAACACCCAGTTGATAAGACCATATATAATGATAAAGGTATGGTCACAACCATCCATGAAGACTCAGGTATGGTCGCAACCATCCAATCAAAGAGTCATGTATGTAATCACGAACCAATCCACATAGCCCGAACATATGTAATCTTAGTTTAGGGTCTTGAAACCCTAACCGATATTAGTACAAATTCTAGCATGCGAAAAAATGTGTTGAAGTTGAGCATGATAGAAAGTCGCTTGATTACTGGTCAATAATGAAAACCGTTAACAAGCGCGAGAGAAACTACCAATAATGACAATGGATCTCAAGGTACAGCCAGTACAATCCACTAAGTGTGAAGAATGGGCTGAAGTTGAACACTCGTGGAATCACCCAATCGAACACCAATGATGAAAGTCTGTCGTCAGGCACGAAGAACTTGCCATTGAGGCATGCAAGCTCCAAGGTACCGAAAGTGATCTCTAGAACAACCTCTTGGATAATGAGCTGATGTCGACAAGAGGCGATTTGTCGTGGGAGGGCCATAATGTTTCCCCCATCAACGACATGAGATAAGGAACAAGTGGTAGATGGTGAACCAGAGCATTAGAGGAGGAGGTAAGGGTGTGAATTGCAGAAAGATTATACTCTTGAACATATCGGTGACACGACTCCGGAATGCGGCAGCATTTTAGTACCAAGGGATCGGTAGTTTGACGAAGACAACATGGATCAGATGGAATGAGGCAAAATGGCAACCCAAAACCCCAGAAGGCCAATGATGATGTGAGGATATCCCAACCCGATGAGAAGAAAAAGTGTCAATGTTTAAGAGTGACTAGCTGTCGTAGGTAACCAATGACGACTTCCAAATTTTCCCCCACCATTGCTAGCGAGTACCCCTGTTATTTTTTGAAAAACAAGCTTGAAGGGGATATCATATGCTTGTGATATAAGTTCGACCTTCGGACGAATCCAACCTAGTGATAGTTTAATGAGCCATAGGGAGGAGAAGCTCGAGTCTCGTCATGGTGACGAGTCCAATGTCGTCAGGGTTTAACGAGTCTGACATAGGTAAAACTTGGAGTCTTTTTCATGTTTAGAGAGTTTGAAAAAGACATGGAAAAGAGAACTCTAGGGGGGTCCTTTTTCGTAAATTTGTGTCCCTCGAGCCCAAAAAAGTGGAAAACAATACCCGAGAGAACCGCTTGACCTATTAAAACCAAGGAGTACTTTCCGTAATTAGTGGTCCCGATCCGAAAAAGTAAAAAAGCGATCAAATACACGTCGTTTCATAACTAGTATCGAACTCGAAATGACAAAAGTCCGACGATCTTTTCATGTTTATACGGTCAGAAAAGAGCTGAAAGTGGACTGCCTTTTATTCTGTTTAACGAGTTAAAAGGGAAAAACTTAGAAATCTTTTCATCTTTTATGAGTAGAAAAGAGCTTAAAAGGAGACTTGTCCTGGAGGAACAAATGGTATAAAGGGTAGCAACTGGTTCCGGCAATGGTGGAACTGCTCACAACATATAATGGTCAAGCGGTTGGCTAATAAAACCACTCATCACTACAGTTCCTCAGGAAAGGAAAAACAACCAACTGAAAGCATATGATCACCCAAAGAGATGGTGGCAATGGAATGAAACAACCAAGGCTCATCTAGCAGGATTTAGCGGATAAAAATGGCAATCACAAGGTGTAAATCGAGTATGGGTTCGCATGCCCCCAGGGGTAAGTTTGCATGCTCCCAGCATAATAACGCAAATTGAGGTACATGCCCCCCAAGCTTCATTGCATCCAACAGAGTGGATGGAATGAAGGTTCACTTTTGAGATCTTGGAAAGACTCAACTTGGAGTTTATGAGATCTTAATCAAAGACTCGATTTGGAAAGGGAGTGGTTTCATTTTTTTAATGAGGTTGACACAATAAAAAGAACTATCCTCATAACCCTTGTTTCATTTTTTAACAAGGTTGACATAAGATCAAGAACTTTCCTCAAGACTCCTTGTTTCATTTTTTAAAGAGCTTGACACAAGACAAGGAACTGTGCTCCATGATCCTTGTTTCATTTTTTAACGAGGTTGACGCAAGATCAAACTATCCTCGGGCCCTGATTCATTTTTTAACGAGGTTGACACAAGATCAAAACTATCCTCGAGACACCCGGTTTCATTTTTTAACGAGGTTGACGCAGGAACAAACTATCCTCAACCTTGATTCATTTTTTAACGAGGTCGACACAAGATCAAAACTATCCTCGAGACCCTTTGATTCATGGGTCATACGAAAACATGACTCCCGAGAGGTCTTCACTGGATGGAAGAACTACACTCTGGGAAGAACACATGTCATTAGACACCAATGACAGATCAGGTTCCAATGTCCCCAGTACATGATGTACGAGACCATCTGCATAATCATCAGCAGAGGTAGAGATGGAACGGGTAGCCACATAATTGACCTGTGGCAAAGAAGGTACTGCTTGCGGACACGAGCCGATAGGGGATGATGGTGGTACAGGAGGCACTGGGGGACTAAAGAATGAAAATTGATCTATAGTAACCATTCTTCCATCGTGCAAAAACCAAACCACATGGAAAAGCGAAGAAACAAAAGCCCCCGTGGCATAAATATAATCACGACCAAGGAGAAGACTAAAATCTAAAGCACCTTGGACAACCATCACGTCGATATAGACGGTTTTACTCCCAAAGTAACAGGGAACTTCGGAATGATCCATAAAGGTTGACTGGTTCCTCCGTCGAATGCCAACAGATTCTGTGTGACTGGCACAAGCTGTGGGGAGCCCAAAGCTTGCCAAGTAGTGAAAGGCATGAGGCTAACCGACGCACCCTCATCCAAGACAGTGTCAGGTATTTCCTTATCATAGGAATGTACTGTAATCTGCAAAGGCACATAGGATGGAAGGTGGAAATCAGTCAAGTGACTCCAGTCGAAGGAAACGACGGAACTACTTGGTGGGGGTATCATATGATTGCCCCATGCTTTATAGGAACCGAAGAAGGACGCTCTTGATCAGTGGGGATAGGAGGGTCGTTCTCAGACTCAGGAGAATTTTATGAGACGAGAAGAACATGAGCAGTATAATCATGATGCTCATCGGTAACAAAGTGGACCACTGGTGGTGAAGCCAAGTCGACATTCTTTTTAACCAATGGTTGGTCAAGAACGAGCTAAGCACAGCCAGGTTCGGGAAGAGAAGGGTGGACAAGAGAAGAATCTAAGTTAATCTCTTTGTCAACCGGGAGAGGGTCTGAAGAGAGCCTCTGATAGCCAACTGAAAGTAGAGGTGAAGAAGCTGTAAGACTTTCCAAAATAGTTGAAGCTTTATCCATGAGTGGAAAAAGGTGAAGGGGATGGTTGCCTTCACATAGCCAACAGGGGAATCGAATCTTCCCTTTCTTATTACCACTGCCAATTGAGGATTTAACATCGACATGAACTTCAGAGGACAATGAGCGACAAGCCAGATTATGAGACCATACTTCTAAGATCCTAGGAATGCCAGGAAAATCACGAAGAAGATGTTCGCCCTTGCATAATTTACAAGGAAACTTAACCTTCCGCGAAGGATCAAAACGTGTCTTGACTTGAGATGCACTTAGAGCAATAGCTGCATGTTTGGCCTCTCGCTGATTGGACTTCTTCTTCTTCTTTGTCTTCTTCTTCTTCTTCTTCTTCTTAGTCTCTTGGTTACTATATATGGAACTTTCACCAGGCGGAGTAGGAGATGAAGATGAAGGAACAGGGGAAGAAGGCACAGGCTCAACCTTGGAATCATCGTGTTGTGATTCAGACGAAGGAGATGGTGGAACAAGAGTCATGACACTAAGGACCACCGAGGTTGAAAACAACCAAACGGGCAAACCGATGGTTAACCCAAGTAAGGACAATGTTGCCATATACAGAGCACCGGCATTTCCAAAAGGCGGAAACGGACCAGGATTTCCATCTGGGGAAAGGCCTTGGCCAGTAGACTCGGGGAAAGTTTCCATCGGAATGAGCCTGAAAAACACTCGTACTGTAACCAAGAACTCAAATTGTTACCAGGAATATTTTGTGGGCAATAAATTTTATGACACAGGAACAAAACTGGACCTTTTCATGTTTCAAGAGTCGAGAAAAGGAAGAAAAGGTGACTCTATCTCTTTCGAGGTTTAATGAGCCTAAAAGGACAAGTGCTCAGATGGACCTTTTCTTTTAAGGAGTCGAAAAGGAACGAAAGTGACTACTCTGGAGAACTAGGAAAAAGGTTAACCAGACAAGCTGTAAAACTGCATATACACCTTAGTGATCAAATGGAAGAGAAATGACCAAGGACTTTCCGTATGGCAATCAATCTTCCCGAATGTTGTGTTCAGTGTGTTACGGTTCGCAAGGCGGTAGACACGGCTTCCTATGGATGTAGGATGATAACCTAGTGGGGTCTCCTGATATATACTCAACGGTACTGGGAGCACAAGTTCGTACTAGGCAGCTATTGAGTCACAGAAGAAGGAATCACCCAACCTTAAGCGAAAGCAATAGTGACTAGCTTTAACAACGCCGGAGCACGTCTCTAGCCTAGACCTCTAAATGATGTGTGTTAAGTTCCAATGCATTGTTAAGTTCATTCAGTTAATTTTAGATTTGATCTTGAATTAGGTTTCAGATTTCAGGCCCTACCATATGTATATCAAAAGCCCTAGGATGCAACTAGAATGAGTAAAGAATCTTTCATTTCGATGAACACCTACTTAAAGGAGGGTAGAATGTTCATTCCCAAGAAAACACAAGCGAATGCAAACACTAAGAAACACAATGCATCAATACACTAATCTCACGATGCATTGATACTACTAATGAAAGATTTAGTGTTCGCTTTTCAATTTCTCAAACATGAAAATTTGAAATGCACATATACTTTCACTTTCGTATATCAAATGAATGCAATCCCTTAATTTTTTTTGTTTTGAATTTAAAGAGACAAACAAGCAAGTGTGAACTAATCGATCCAAACAATTGTGATCTATGCTTGATAATGAAGAAATCGAACCAATATCAAAAATTGGTACAATAATCGACACTAAAAATCAACCAGCAAGAAAACAAGCAACGAAAAAGCCTCAAGCAAATCAATAAGACGGTTGTGGATGAACCTTGGACAGACAAGTAACCCAAGTAAACAGTTTCTTGATGAAACCTCTAAAGGGCTAGGTCACACGGTCTAAAAACATAAGACTCACTCAATGAAACCAAAGACACACTACCTTAACCAAAAGCAATCAAAACAAGCTGATGGGAGAGAGGAAACAACAGGGGATAAACAAGATTGGTGGATTCAGGGGGTAAAGTTGTAAAAACAACTTTACAGGAATCATCGCAGGTATATAACCAACAACTTGTGATGATAAGCGAATCGTCACAAGGGTGACAACAGCAACAGAGCGACGTCATCGTAGGGGCACACCTGTCTTCCGCGACATGTCGATTTTAGGAATAGTCGCGACTGTACGACAGGGAATCAGCAACGCACAGGTTTACAAAACAAGGACAGAGCGACGTCGTCATGACTGTCAAACTTTTTCCAACGACAAGTTTGAAAACAAGGAAAAACAAGTGAAAACTCCCAAACAAACACCAGCCTATCCAACCAGACAATAAGGGGAATTCCCAGATAAACGCAGGTAACCAAAAAAACAGATGGTTTAACCCCAAAATTCAAGAGACACTAAAACAAAAAACAGATGAAGGGTGAACAAGAAGAAAACATACAAAGGACTCCCCAGCAGAGTTGCCAACTTGTGATAAAGGATAGTGTTCCCTCTACGGACAGAGGCAACCCCTCTAGCCCTAGAGTGGGTCTAGTCACAACAAAGACAAAACAACAATAGATTCCCTTAAATAGTCATCGTTGGAGGCCTACCTCAAACCGGTGGTTGATGAAGTTTCCGTTGCGCTACTCCAGCTTTCGTTTCTTTCTCCTCAGTGAGCAATCAACCTAAAACACCACAAGAAAACAACAGAGCATGTAACTGAGAACAACAATGATCTATTTACTTATAAAGTCAAGAAATCATAAGCTATCAAGTAAATTGTGCACAAGATATAGGAAATCATCATTGATTGTATTAAAATGAATCAAGAGCAAAGCTTACAACCAAGTCTCAACGTTGCAAGCCTTCTCAGAGGGTCCAGCCAGTATGTTCCTTCAAGCATTCACTCTTAAGAATGGGTCTCCCAATAAGACAATAGCTCTCTCTCTCTATCAAGCCCTCATGCAAAGCTAAGGTACTCCACAACCTCTTATCAAACTTTTAGCAATCCCACACTTGCCACACTCACATCAAAGCTATCTACTTAGTTTCAAACCAAACTCAAAAGAACTAGCAAGCACTAATTCCAGCACTCAAGAACTAAAGAACCCGCAGATCATAGCAATGGTGAGTGATTTTATAGGAGGAGTCTCCATGAAATGAGGGAGAGGGAGCTTATCCTTAAGAGAGATTGCACAAGAGGGGGAACCACCATCCCAGAGGAGGAAAAGCGACCCAAACTGACCCAACAACCAGCTCTAGAAACACCCAGAAGGTCGATTGTTTGAACAAATTCACCAAATCCGGGTCATTGCAAGTCATGAACTAAGGATTAGCGATGACATTGCAAGGAGGCAATGCGTTCAGATGAATCGTCGCTGTAAATCGCTGGGAGATTTGTGCCGAGCCCTAAAATTGCATCGTCGCGGGAAACACGTGTACCCCGGTGACGGTCTCACAATGAGACAGTTCATGACAAGGGATCGTCACACCTTTTAATGCCTTATTAGCAACTATGTAGAAACTTGGGAAAAAGGGTCAATTCTTCAACATTAGAGAGCATTGTTTAATCTTTTTGCATAAGTGGGAAGATATGGACATGTGTATTTGATACATGACACAGCAGAGGGACTGAGATGAGGACAGTGACAAATTACTGTGTAACACCCCCATTTTAATCTAGATGACATTCTCTCTCAATTAAGGCCCTTGAGCTTAACATCTTCATCGATCTTGAGGAAGACTTGTGAGAGTTAGTAGCCCTAGGTTGTGTTTGTGCATCAAAGGAGTTGAGCTAAAGTCGTCAATTGACATGTTTTAGATCTTCCTTCACAACCTTGTGTCCATTCCTTTATATTGAGGTAATTTGTCATCCACGCACCCTCAAGAATGAGTAAATGCAAACAATGGAATCCTTTCGCCAAAAAATCTAGCCATCTTCACTCGTCAATCTAGGGAAGAGATTCCAAACCCTTCTAATGTGATTAAGATTAAGATTTATCTAGATTTTCAAATGAGATAGATTTAATAGAGAACATGTGTTACACATGCATATTTTATCATTAACATAGGATAAAGATAGATAAATCATGTCTTGCTCTAGAAGGGTGGTCTTTCCCAAAACATGGAGACATATTGCAATACTTCAATTCAAGTAGTCTAATGCATTTTCTCATATAGCATGGATCAATCTAATCTCATAGGAAACTTTCCCTTCAGTTCCAAAAGTTGAAACATGTAAGCTCTAATTTACAAGATTTGTTCCTTCTAAAAGTACTAAGATCATACAACCCAACCTTGCTCTTGAGGGAATTCTAGAAAGCTTTCTTGTCACTGGGCATTTTGATTGGAAACAAGCGTTCATTTTTGTCTTAGGAATTCACCTATTAAGTCCCCATACACCAACTAATGGATTTTAGGAGTTCATTGGTCATCCATTTTGAACAGAAGGCATGCCTCTTAACATCAACAAATAGGAAAAAATAGGCAAGCACAACATCCATTCATCCCAATTCAATAGTGTCTAAACCAATCTTTGTGAGGAGTTGGTCTCTGATCTTTTCATCAGGGAGGCAAAATGAGGTTTGACTAGTTTTGCAAATCCAACCTGACCTTCATCATGATTACTAAAAGAAGCATCAACGTGTAACTAAATATAATTCAAGAAAGTTTTTAATGTGAACTCACAAAATTTCACTATTTTGATACCTAAAATATCAATATTATGAAACTTTATCCTATGGACCTTTGACATTCCACAATGCTACTTTCATTGGGAAATAATAATATAGTAAATATCCTTATCAACATTATCACATAGCCAAATAGGACCTTGTAAGCATATTAATTCGTCGAATTTTAGGGTTAAAAATGGTCCTCAAAACAAAAAATGTACTAACAAAATTGACTTTAAAAGAACCAATAGGATTCAAGATAGTGATGTCATCCCCAAGGGAAAATATTTTTGAGTGAAAAGAAGAAAACTATTTTTTTATTGTATTTTTTACTTATCTCCTTATATGTTCACTCAAATTTCAAGAATAAACTATCATTAGATGCACAATTAAATTCCACTTCCAACAAGTACCCACTGATGAGTAAATCCACATGGAAAAAAAAAATAAGAATAAATTAAAGAAATCGTTGAACACATTTTTTTCATGTATTTTCATTTTTTCCGATATGGATCTACCCATAAGTATGTAGAGTGGGTACTTGTTGGATGCAGAATTTATTTTTGCAACAATTATCTACTCTTGAAATTTGAGTGAACCTTCAAAAAAATAAGTTGAAAATACAATTAAAAAAAATTAATTTCATTTTTTTTCTTTAAAAATACATCAATCTTATTTTATTATTTTATTTTATTTATTTTCTTTGAGATTCTCATTTTAGAACCCAAAATTCCTTTAATAAATTTAAAGTAATTATGGAGCGCAAACCATCAATATACTTTAATCCATATCAAGGTCCAGAACCATTTGGGAGTTCAAATGGAAAAGTGGAGAGTGATCCCTTATGCCACCTCCTCAAGAAGGGTTTCAAGAGGGTACATCAAATCTTTTCGAGAGTTCACTTGTGGGTTTAGCGGGCGTTAATGCATTAGATTACCAACTTATTAGGTTAGTTTCTTGAGCTACAATTACCTTAATATAGGGGACATAAGTGGGTCTTGCTTGGCCATAAGGAGAGAGTCCATGATCTTTTGCTTTAGGCTTTAATATTGAAAGAAGCATTAGTAATATTAATACATCACATAAGTTGGTTAACCATCTTGTACCCACCCTATTTCAACGAAATTCCGTAAAGGCTTAGACTTAAGGTTGGAGAAGGAAGTCGGTAATCACAACAACTGAAATTATGTGTTTGAAGTTATATGTTTGAAAAGGGCCAAAATTGGATGAAAAGATTACATAAATCCATTCTCACATGACAAATGTTAGGTAATTTGCTCAATCATGAAATTGAAATCCACCATTCAAATAAAATACATAACAAAAGTATTAAAAAAATACACAATTTTATATTAAAATATATTTCCTTAAAAATCTATTTTTTTTAATTAAAAACAACAATTATTCTTATATTTAAAATTATCGATTCTATTAGCATCGTCGATATATTTTGACCCTTACACGCTTCGCATATATATAAATTTTAATTAAATTAAATACATTTTCAAACGTTATCCATTCACTTATTCGTACTTCCCCATTCATTTGCAAATTAAAAATTATCCGTACTTTATATGGAATCTGATTTTATTCCTGGTTTCCACGCACTGATAAATTACTCTCGTTTATTTGCAAAGATGTTCAAAATGCATTACCTATTACGACAGGGGGTGCCCTGGTTTGTCGGCCAACATATTTAAAATGCATCTGCTAATTTTGTCGGTGGTTTCGTGATTTTAGGAATTATAAGGAAATTTGATTACAGTAAAAGTAACAGTCAATTTTCCACCTACACGTTTGTCAGAAATTAAAAGTCAATTTTCCACCTACACATTTGTCAGAAACTAAAAGTAAGAGTGAAATTTTTAAGTTACACATGTGTCGAATATCTATTGGATAGGTTCTCCAGTTCACCACCTATACATTTTCACCTGACGTATGCGCAAAAGTTTTATGTAACATATTACAAATAACAAAAAATATTTAAAATTAGAAGGGTAGGATTACTGTAAATCTATTCTAAATATTAAAATTTAAAAAACGAGGGTTCATTTTGCGAATATTTTTTTATACTCTCTAATGATATTTGAAAAGATACAAAATTAGTGATTAAGAAAAAGAAAGAGGAAAAATAACTATTATCCAATTTTAAGGTGGCTGTCAATCCAGACATTAAATTGGTGTATGGGACTTCTTTGTTTGTTGGACAATGGACTGTCCTTGTTTGTTGGAGATGTCAAGTTTAGGAAAGCATATAAATACTTCATATTTCTGGTTTTGAAAAAATTAGTCATCAACAAAAAGAAAGAAGATAAATAATTATTATCAAATTTTAAAGTCACTGCCAACTGTAAGAAAATTTGCAACAGCGATTATATTTGCGGAATCTGAATACTTTAAAGAATCTAAAAATTAAACTTCAATGCCCAGGATTACCTCCAGCGATTGATAATGCTCTTGCTGTAAACCACAGTCCACTTGCTTATTCACTGAAACAACACTTCAGCTTCAATCCAAGCAAAAACAAAAATCACAGAAAATCTGAAGGCACTTCCAAGCTATGCTCTCTCAGCTAGATGGTGTAAACAACTGAAGGGGATTGAGATGCTAGCTTGGGACCAAACAGATGAATTTATAGCCAAGCTTCCATCAAGCTTCTAATTGCTATGTGTCAGTTGTTCCACAGATCAAGGTAGAGAACTCCAGATGGAGTAATGGACCACTTCAGAAACTCCAACCAGAAAATTAATTAACTGCAGTTGATTTCCTTAATTTAAGGAAACTACTGCAGTTGGTTTCCAAAAATTAAGGAAAGGCTGCAGTTTAGTTCCATAACTGTAGGTTATAGTTGGAAGAACTTAATGGAGCTTAACATTCTCCCACTTGGTCCATACTTCCAAACTTAATGT
>APFE031385654.1:0-13627 GCA_000404065.3 Pinus taeda
TTCATGATCGTACAAAGCATATCAATACTAAATATCATTTGATCCGACATCATGTTGAGGCCAGAACAATTCATCTCTGCCATTGTTCCACAAATGAGCAAGTTGCAGACATCTTCACCAAAGCGCTTGGAAGAGAAAAGCTTGAAAGATTCAGAACGATGCTTGGACTCACCAACATCCCTTCAGATTAAGGGGGGGAATGTTGACACCTAATCCGAAACGGATGGGTGAACTGGACAGTCATCAAAAAGATGAACTGATCCGTCATGTTTGTGTATATAAATATGTATTAGCTAAATGAATAAGATATCAGTTTCTCTTGCTCATTCTGGAGTTACCGTGGCCTAACAATTATAATACATAAATTAATAAAATATGACGTCATTCAAAAGTTCTATTAATAAAATTTGATATGCGCACAAAGTTTAAAGCTGTCCTCCACTAAACTTTAACCGGACAATCTATTTTTGAAAAGGATTTAGGTGATACAAGGCTCTGAAAATGATCTATTCAATAATCTATTAATCTATTAACAACTTTAAGTAAAAAAAATGGTATTATCACAAGCATTCAAACAGGATTAAGGCAACTAAAAGGGACCCGAGAGCAACTCTAAGTTACAAATTTTAAAGTAACAAGTAACTCAATTTACCAGTTGCTAACGAATGTAATTACGTTGAAATTTCAGTCAAGTACATCGCACCTTGAAGAAAAATGTGAAATGCATAGTTCAGCAATAATGTTC
This sequence comes from Pinus taeda, assembly GCA_000404065.3. Classification (NCBI taxonomy): domain Eukaryota; kingdom Viridiplantae; phylum Streptophyta; class Pinopsida; order Pinales; family Pinaceae; genus Pinus; species Pinus taeda. The sequence continues at coordinate 746 of APFE031385654.1, forward strand.
AGGTTATCAGGCTAAATACATTGCACCCAAGAAGAATGCACGGTTTATTAACATTCAAATTTTAATCGTTGTACGTTGAATCATAACCAATAAGAACCCATCGCTACTTACACGTCCACAATATATATACTCTGCTTCCCACTAAAATTAACATGCCTTCAAATGATCCATTGTCAGTGCTGATTGGAAGTTGTTTATGTTATATTTGGTTTTATAAACATTAACTAATACGTTATTGATTGGTTTGCTATTTTTCCATTTTATTTATTAATACTATATTATTTCTAGAAAATATACAAACAAAATGTAAATGTAATAAATCAATGATTATCATGATATCAGGGATTCAAAAAATGCCTGGCATAAACCACTGGTCTCATATCGGCTTCCTTGCAAAGAAACTTGTGGACTATTTATTAAAATCAAAATAGTTTACAAGTATCACTTAAGACTAAAAGACCAGAAATATTCAATGAAGTTTTCAAAACGACCGTAACGTGAACTCTGCCATGTTGTCGATGCGAAAACCAAATAAAACACGACGCTGTTAAAGTAGCTATTATTATATACAGAGTGATTTAGTAATGGGCTGCCATGTCTAATCATATTATATTTCATGCCGAGATATCTGACTTTAAACTACGGGATGACCCCGCGGGCTTTGAATGAACGAAATTAACATTACGATTTCCCACCGCCACTCGCTCGAAGCCCTTCTCGATCACCTATAAATACGAGACCTATGAAATCATTTCATACCAACGCGGTACCTCTCTCCTGCAAAGATGGACGTTCAATTCATTTCCAAGTTATTGCTTCTTTTCATTACTGTCAGCATTTGTGCTGCAAATCCATCAGCTGCCTCATACTATAAATCCCCACCTCCGAAACCATACCCTTACAAATCACCTCCCCCTCCATCTCACATTCCATCTCCAGTACATTATAAGCCGCCCCCTGCACCCACAACCGTTCCCAAGCCCCCAGTAGTGGAGAAACCACCGCCTGTGCATAGCAAACCTCCTCCTAAGGCGGTGCCGGTTTCTCCTCCATACAAGTACAAATCTCCACCTCCTCCCAAACCAACTCCTGCTCCATATGCCAAGCCACCACCCGTCCACAAGCCCCTACCTCCTCCTTCACCACCAAAATCATGGCCAACTCCTCTTCCTCCCCACAATGAACACCACGAGCACCATAAACACCATAAACCTTCTCCAGTGACCAAACCACCAAAAGCTGCTCCAACCCCACCAGAAAAACCATACGGATACAAATCTCCTCCTCCCCCAACCCATGTCATAAGTCCTGCTCCCCCCAAACCAGTACCTACCTTTCCCCCTCCCCATCCCAAACCACCAGTCTATCCCTCACCACCTGCACATCACTACTCTTATAAATCTCCTCCTCCCCCGTATTAGTTTCTATGATGCAACTTCGGAATTACATTCGGCTATTAAGGTAAGAAGGTTACTGGAAATGAAATGCCAGTAGCAGTTTACTTTTTGGTTTGTCTTGTTTAAATGATGGATCAGATTCTTCAAATATCTGTTTATGATATTTAATAGGGACCTTTGTCATCAATGTTATGCTTGCTCAGTCTCAATCTTGGGTTCCCTCTATTTGCAGTAAAGTATATCATTTGCATTGGTCTTTTCTATCAGGAAAACCAGTCCACTTACGAGGAACATACATATTGCAGGTCCGATGTATGCTATTTAAAGTGAAGACTTCTGGAAGAGAAGAGGCTGGAGATAATGTTCTTGATGTGTAGTAACGCATAAGCTAGCTTAGTGCAAAATTAATGGATAGACAGAACAACCAGATGATATGAATGTTCTGAATTCTGCTTTGATTGTACTAGCTGTTACATTATAATGATAATAATAAAGGCGAGTAATGTTGTGCTATTTCGTTTCTTTGGTAACCTGAAAACAATCCTGGTGTAAAGCCGTAAAGCAGTTATGTTTACCAAGTGCTTATGTCATTTGTCTACGTCAATCTGTTGTCATCTCATATCCAAAATACGTTTATCAAATGGCATATAATTTGGCAGATCCGAGTTTATTATGGAGGCAGAAAGTGTTTTGTTTTATTGAATCATAACTAAACGCATCTTATACAAATATTTTCACATTGCTCCATTAGGTCATGAGAATGGATTGATATTTTTTTTTTAATTTATCAATTATTTTTAAATTTAATTTTAATAAGATTTCAATCGACAAATCTGCTCAACGTTTAAAATAATTATCGGCAAAGATGGATTCATTACATTTTATCCTTTAAGTAATAGTTTACCCACTAGGGAAGTTTGATGATGTCAAAGACTATTTATTGTTTTCCCTAGTTTGATGATGTCAAAGACTATTTATTGTTTTCTCTTTGTTTCTCTTTGTTGTATACTTTTTTCAGTACCAAAAAAAAGCTATATATTTGTATTATATTCATCAAAATAGGTAATACATCCAAATGCATATATATGAGATGGGAGGGAGATAAACCTAGTAGCAGCTACAAAGGTGTGGCATAATGCCACAACATAGTGGGTAAGTAGCAGCTACAAAGGTGTGCCATAATGCCACAACATAGTGGGTAAGGACGTATAGATACCCAGATAAGCTTCATATGAACATATTGAGGAAAGAGAGTGTATAAGAAACAAAGAAAAAGATCAATCTGTCCCTGCGACAAAAATATGAGAGTATCTTCACAATAGAAAAAAACGCAGCAATGGAGAAAAGCTACATACCATATATACTTCATAAGAAAGACATTACAATACCAAGATGAGCTTCATATGAACATATTGAGGAAAGAGAGTGTATAAGAAACAAAGAAAAAGATCAATTTGTCCCTATGACAAAAATATGAGAGTATCTTCACAATAGAACAAAACGCAGCAATGGAGAAAAGGTACATACCATATATACTTCATAAGAAAGACATTACGTACCCAGTAAGCAAAAATCTTGAATCTGGTAGGAGGTGTTGTCCACTGTGATTTGCATTCTCCAAAAGCCTTGGGGAGTGGATAGGCCGATTTTGAATAATGCATCTGCCTTCTTGTTTTTTTCCCTGCCAATATGTGAAACAATATCCCTTCTGCTATGCCATAAAGCCTCTATTCTATTCACCATCCAGTAAGGTTGATATTTTTTATTAAATGTTTTGACTGGACGTGGTCTATGATAACTTTCAAGTCTCCATAAATTTGTAGATTTGGAAGGTCAAGAAAGTTACCAAAGGACAAAAGACCAGTGAGGGCCATCGCTTCAGCACAATTGTTGGACCCTGGTCCACCATTCCAATAAATTTCAAAAGCCTGACCAGGTTCTGGAATAGTGTATACACCACATGCACATGTTCCATGTTGTGCTGCTCCATTAAAGTAGGCACGAGGAATTGCAATGGGCTCCCTTGTAGAGATCCTTTTTCCATTGGATACCATGGATGTCCCCGAAAAATCGAGTGCCTTGTATTGACGAAGGATGGATTCGACAACAATAGAAGGAGATTGGTTTTTTGAATTGAAAATCATGCCATTATGCCATTTCCATATGGCCCAGATAGCCAATAAAGGAATGGGCCGCCACACTCTGTTCATGTTGCTCCACGTTTTAAAGGCCTCTGAAATGGAAGAGTATGAGCTATGGTTGAAACCAATGTGTGCTGCTAGGTTCCGCCAAATTGTCAGTGCTTGTGGACAACAAAGAAAGAGGTGGAAATTATTCTCGGAGTCATATTTACAAAGGGGACATATAGCAGGCCCATGCCAGCGATGCTTTTGTAAGTTATCCCATGTGAGGTTTCTATTATAAAACACCAGCCAGGCAAAAATAATGATCTTTAAGGAGCAACCTGTTTTCCAAAATGACCAAGCGAAGGTGTTCTCAGCACATTCTGTTCTTGAGATTAGACGATGTTAGTAAATATGTTTTACAAATACAGTCGAGGAGCCACCAAACCCCTTCCAAATGAGGAGGTCCTTATCCTCAGAGCGGTAAATGTCGTTGGCTCTCATCAATGTTATGACTGAATTCCATTGCTTTGCCAGATCATCACGGAGACAAAGTTTTGCTGCCGATTTCCAAATTGGAATAGCTCCATCCCAATATTGGATAATACCCTTCCATGTTTACATGAGTAGTGTCATCTTTCTCCATTTAGGTTTTTCTTTGTGTTTACTTCTAACTTTTTGGTTAATGGGGTGTTATTGTTAGTATTATCTAATGTTTATTTTCTAGATGTGTCAACTATTGTGAGTTCATGTAGGGGTTCTTATTGTTATAGTTATTTTTAGTTAACCCTAGGCCTTTTCCATTGTTATAAATGGAAGTCTTTTTTGTGTTGTGACGACCCAATAATTATGTAAATAAACTCTGTTTTCTTTTTTTTTACCATTATAGGAAAGATGTAAAAGAAACAGGAATTATTACTTTTTATCATGGTGAAAAAACTTTGAGAACTCCCAATTAGAACTGAATTAATTAAATTACCTATGGTAATCTTGATAAGGGAGTTATTGTTTAATTTCTGCTGAATGGATTTTCTTTAAAACACATATGTGTTAATATGTAAGAAACAGTTATCAAGAAAGGCAGAATAAACCCTAATTGTTTCTTTTCCCTACCCTGGAATGAAGATGGGGAAAAAGGGGAGACCCGGGCTGTTGAGGAACAGGCGGGGAAGAAGAAACAGAATAAGGAATTGGTGCTTGAGTCTGGTGAGGACCAGAAAGCACAGGCGCAGAAAGTGCGCAACACTGGTTGAGGCAGTGGCCTGACAAGTGAAGCTTGGGGGGAGATTAGTCTGTATCGACTAATCTCGCGGTTGGGTGGAAAACAAGCAAATAGGAGTGGTCTCCTTAATATAGAAAGTCCAGGCAACCTTCGAAGAACAGGTACGCATTGCTATTGTAGTTTTAATTACAAGTTAATTAACAAATTTTCAGTGAATAACTGTAGTAATTGATGATGTAATTGTCATTATGAAAGGAATTTACGGTGTAGAGGGCCGAGTTGGGTTCAATGCACAGTCTATGTTTAAAGGGCATTGGCGGTTAATAGACCAGATGCCTAAATCTTATTTTAGCATTTAGATAATTTTAAGAAGGTTCACTCATTAATGAAAGAATTAAAAAAGAAAATTATTCGTTTAGCAATGTCATCAGAGTATCGGAAGTTTGGGCAGGCGGTTGCCGCACCTGGCTCTTCCTCAGGGATAGATTATGAGTACACAGTTATGGTAGTATCAAACTGACAAGTTTTCTTATTCAGTATAGAATATATTCAACGAAGGGAAATTCATAAACAGCCGAAAACCTTTCCTGGTCGGGTGAGCTAAGAACGCTTCCTCAAAACCCTCGACCAGATAAACTTATCGAGAATTTTCGGCAGGTCTGCCTCCTACTTTATTATCATCATAGAAGCATGGAAATGTACAGTACTACAAAAGATTGATACATGATTTAAAAACCGACATGGGTCAACTCAGCATTAGAACAGAGTCGTCATGAGTAGAAGGACGGCATTATATATATGAAATTAAAAACAACTCATACGAAGTCTTAAGACATATCATATAAGAATTAACCAAATCGGAGCTGTTTGCGGTAAATTCAAAACAAGAAAGCCCCTGTGGAACATTTGAAGAATCTCATTTAAACACAGTCAGAAATACGTCGAACCAGTTGTCTAAAGGAAACTGTTTCGGACTTTATCCAGTTCCTGTTACTTATACAAAAAAAAATACTTAACAGACGACCGCACATAAAATCAACAGTCATCCATATATATATGCTGAAGCAGTAAATTCACACGTATAACGAGAAGGGGATTTGTGGGCCTCCTTTCAAAATAACCATTTTTCTATTGCAAGACAAATCGAAACAAACGGAAACCCTGAGGATAATGCCCTCTCTCAGATTAAACCTTATAAACTGTTCCAGCCTAATAAAGTATGAAATGTATAACTGAGAAGCTAATAAACATGCAGAGACGAGCTGCCGTGGCTTGCAAAACACTGTACCTAGATAAAAAAAGGAAATAATTGTATAAATAACCAGTCCTCATCATTAACTGTCCAGGAAGCCGAATCGAATTCAGAAATTCGCGGCATTACCTCGGATGCTACATTAAGGAAAACCCATAACAATAAATTACAAGATAAACACCTCATCCTCAGGAAAGGGGATTTGAGGATAATAACCCATGGTAGGAAGCCGATGTCAGTAACGGCCAAACCCTCTCATTGACAGAGAGGTCGAAGAACAACAAATCATCCATGGAATCGCAATCCCTGACCAGACAAAAGTAAGTATTAAAACATTCGGCGTGGGAAACACAGTCACCTCTCTCTCTCAGGACGGAGAGCTTACCTCTGGTGGAGACAGCGGAAGTAATTTCGGAAGGCACAGCCTCGCTACCGCACCAGAAACATTTCCTGTTGCCATCACACAATCAATCGATTAGAAACCAGTTTCAGTCAAGCGTCATAATCAGAGGAAATAACCAGGAAGTAATCAGTAAAAGCGTGTTCACCTGATATATCGATGCACGGGCTGAGGACTGTCTCAGGAATTCATCATTACCCAGGAACGATTGTGGATTGAACGGCCGAAGCATCAGGCCAAGTTTTTCAGCGGCCGCGCAAATGTAAAACCCAGGGCAGCCTCTCGACGGAAAAACAAATGGAAGCCCTAGCCGAGACAGGGGAATAAAACCCCAATGAAAATCAGAAGAGGGCGGGAACAAATCTCCGCCGTAGATCACCATCGACATCCCGAGGTCTGGACTAAACCCAAGAACATTCAATGCCAGTGCTACCCTCGCGAACCGTGGCAGGATCGATGGTCAGCGTTCTCTGGAAAAGGCCACCTGGCGATGATCGAGGCACACCTGGAGCGCATTCATATTTTTCCGTATGACCAAATCCGAAAGATGCAGGAATCAATTAATACCATAGTCCATCATCGCGAGAATACAACGTGTTATTCACGCAAAATCATAGGGTTTTAATATATAAAAGGGTTGTAATATATATATGGATATATATATATTGGTACCAAAGTTCATGTTATGAACTTGGCTGGGGTTATGAAAGAATTCCGTATACGCAAATAAAAAAAAAAATTAATTGTTTATTATAATATTTGATTATATTATATTATTTATATGGAGAGATATGACATATGGTATCAGAGCCCAGTTACAAAACTGAGGCCTTTGGGCAAAAGATTTATATGAACACATATATATATAAATTTTTTTTTTTTTTTTCCTCTCTCTTTTTCCCGAAATTTCCTTATCATTGTTTTATGTGGATAAGAACAGGATGAGGAGAACCGACAACACCACTCGACGGCCGGATAGACCTGGACTGGAAGGTAATCCGGAGTTATGAGTTCAACTTGGGGAAGAGGCCAGAAGTACAAATCAGGCTATCTTAGAAACTGTACAAGAATTAAAGAATGAAATGGCAAGATTGCGGGAAGATAATGCCAGGCTAACTATGGAGCAGGAGAGGATATTGAAAAGCTTATCTGAACGACAGTACCAAGTACCTGTTAATCCTAGTATGGAACAGCAACGAATGTCGGAGGAACAAAATCACCCTATACCCCCTGTAGGATCGGAGGAACAAGAGGAACGTTCTGACAATGTAAATGAACAGCAAACTTCGAAGAGACAAAGAATGGAACTGCAAGGGGAATTTCGCAAAATTAAACCCCCGCACTTTGACGGAGAACAGGAGGAAGCAGCTGAAGCATGGTTGATTAATATGAACAAATATTTTCAACTCTACGAGTATGATCACAATCTTAAGGCCCGATTGGCTATCTTCCAACTGCAAGGAAAGGCCACCTTATGGTGGGAGGAGGTGAAGATAGTCAAAGGAGTCACTGAACAAACCATCACATGGGATAATTTTCAAAGATATTTTAAGGAGAGATATCTAACGGAGCGGTTCTACGATGAAAAGGCAAAAGAATTCCATGATCTGCGTTTGGGACAGCAGACTATGGATGAGTTCATCACCCGTTTCACTTCCCTACTTCGATACGTCCCATATATAAGGGAAGAAAAGGCAAAAGTGCAATGATTTGTAAGTAGTTTACCACCCTACATGCGAGAAAGAATTGAATTTGACAATCCCAAATCAATGGATGAAGTGATTCGAAAGGCCAGAATTTGTTACCAGCAAAGCAGACAAAAGGGAGAAGTAGTTGGCAAGAAATGGAATGATAGGAAGGGCTTTAAGCCAATGGGAAACAACAAAGGGAATCGCAATAGTGGAGGTAAGGGGAACAGCAAAAGTACCCACAACAGAATTCCAGACCGAACTACATCCAAATTTCGGCCTAACACTGAGACTAAAGGCAATGGACAGCAGATACGCTTGGACAGTGAAGGGGTCACTAGACCTCCGGTGCAATGCTGGGGCTGTGGGGGACCCCACTACATCAAGAACTGTCCACAACGAAAAGGGACGGAACAGCTGTCTCAAATTCAAGAAGCCTCAACAGTCGGTGAAGTGGGACGCAGTATACCAAGGATTAATGCAGCATTGGAGGACCGCCAGGCGGAATACCAGCCCACGATGGTCGAATTTGAAGGTAATATCTCAAACCTTACTGTATCTATTTTAATTGACCCTGGTGCTACACTCAGTTATGTAAGCCCAAAGGTAGTAGAACGTTGTAAATTACAATCCACTAAATTCAAGAATCCATGGCTGGTGCAATTAGCCACGGGGGCCAAAAGACGAGTGGGAGCTAAAATAAAGGACTGTTCTTTTACTATAGCCGGACAGTCAGTACAGGCAGATTTAAATGTGCTTCCCCTTGGTTCCTATGATATTCTCATAGGAATGGATTGGCTGGAAAAGCATTGGTCGCTAGTGGACTGTAAGACCAAGATTATTTATTTTAAAGACTCCCTGGGAAATAAAAAAGAGATGCAAGGGATTAAAAGACCGACACAAGTGCGACCAATAACAGCCAATCAACTTGCAAAATGTATTCGAAAAGGATGCCAAATCTATGCTGTTCAGGTGGGTTATGCGGATTCTAAAGATAAAACAGCCATCCTAAATAACATTCCTGTAATCCAGGAATTCACAGATGTATTTCCAGAAGAAATCCCTGGGCTGCCCCCAAAAAGGAACATAGATTTCACTATTGAATTGGTTCCCGGTGCAGCACCAGTATCGCGGGCACCATATAGAATGAGCGTACCTGAATTGACAGAATTAAAAATGCAACTGCAAGAATTGTTGGACAAGAAATACATACGTCCTAGTGTGTCTCCATGGGGAGCCCCAGTTCTGTTTGTAAAGAAGAAGGACGGAACATTCCGAATGTGCATCGATTACCGTCAATTAAATAAATTAACCATTAAGAATAAGTATCCTTTACCGCGGATTGACGAATTATTTGATCAAGTGAAGGGTGCGACGGTATTCTCAAAAATCGACCTGCGATCTGGTTATCATCAGATCCGAATTAAGGAGGAGGACATCGCGAAAACAGCTTTCAGAACCAGATACGGTCACTATGAATTCGTGGTATTGCCTTTCGGCCTTACCAATGCTCCTGCAACTTTCATGTGTTTAATGAACAGCATTTTTCATCAATATTTGGATAGATTTGTACTGATATTTATTGATGATATACTGATATATTCTCGCACGGTGGAGGAGCATCAAGAACATCTCAGAAAGGTGCTACAGACCCTTCGGGAGCATCAATTATATGCAAAATTTAGTAAGTGTGACTTCTTCAAAGAAGAAATCCAATACTTGGGTCATGTGATTAGTAAGGAAGGGATTGCTGTTGATCCAGAGAAAATAAAGGCCATAATGGACTGGCCTGTGCCAAAAGATGTGGCAGATATTCGATCCTTTATGGGTCTGGCTGGTTATTATAGAAGATTTGTGGAAGGATTCTCGAAGGTTTCTTTCCCCATCACCTCATTGCAGAAAAAAGGGAAAGCCTTTCAGTGGACCCCAAACTGCCAACAGAGTTTTGAACAACTGAAGCAATTACTCACCACAGCTCCTATTTTAAGAATAGCTGATCCTGCTAAAGATTACGTAGTATGTACAGATGCAAGTAAAGAAGGAGTCGGTGGAGTGTTAATGCAAGAAGGTAGGGTAGTTGCCTACGAATCTCGAAAATTGAAGGAGCATGAACAGAAATATTCTGCTTATGATTTAGAATTGACCGCTGTCATCCACGCCTTGAAAATGTGGAGACATTATCTAGTGGGCAGGAAGTTTTTACTTCTCACTGATCACCATAGTTTGACTAATTATTTCAGTCAACCCACCCTAAACGCACGACAAGCACGATGGGCGGATTTTCTAAGCGGTTTTGACTTCGAGATAAAACATTTACAAGGGAAAGAAAATCGAGTAGCGGATGCCTTAAGCCGGAAAGTGCAACAGTTGTATGAAGTCTCTGTTAGTGAGTGGAAAAGTCCCGTTTTGGAAATGGTTAAAGAAGCTTCAAGGCAGGATGCTAATTATCAACAGTTAAAATTGCAACTAACGCAAGCTGCTGGCTTGACTGACCAATCAGATTATAAGCTGAATGAAGATGGAATGTTAAATTTTAAACAAAGACTATATGTACCTAGTCAAGACAAAATTAAAAATCTTATTATGGATGAATTCCATGTCAGTCATTATACAGGACATCCAGGATACCAGAAAATGATTACCGCCATTCGAAAGGAGTACTTTTGGCCAGGAATGAAGAAGGACATTGCTGAGTATTTAGCACGATGCTTGGAATGTCAGCAAATTAAAGCTGAGCACCAACACCCAGCAGGACTGTTACAACCTTTACCAATCCCAGAATGGAAGTTGGAAATTATTTCCATGGATTTCATCACCGGGTTACCTAAGACAAAAAAAAGGCAATGATTCTATTATGGTGGTAGTGGATAAACTAAGTAAGGCTGCACATTTCATACCGGTTCAATCCACGTACAGAGCTCCACAAATTGCTCACGTTTTTATGCAAAACGTGTTTAGACTTCATGGGTTGCCAAAAGTGATAATTTCTGATCGCGATGTGAAATTCACATCCGCATTCTGGAGAACACTGTTCGCTGATTTAGGAACTCAGTTAAATTTCAGCACAGCCTACCACCCCCAGACCGATGGACAAACTGAGCGAGTTAATCAAGTGGTGGAAGACATGCTACGGGCATTCGTAATGCAGCAACCCACGTTGTGGGAAGAATATTTACACTTGGTAGAATTCTCATATAATAATGGATATCATACCTCTACACAGATGAGCCCCTTTGAGGTTATGTACGGTCGAAAATGCCGAACACCTATTAATTGGGGAGGACCCGAAGATAAACTGAATTTGGGGCCTGAGATGCTTAAAGAAATGGAAGAAATGGTGAAAAAGGTGCGTATGAATTTGAAGGCTGCTCAAGACAGGCAGAAAAATTTCGCTGATCGAAAGAGAAGATTTAAGGAATATCAGGTTGGTGATCATGTATATATCAGAATTCAAACAAAAAGGAGTACCTTACAATGGAGCGGATGTGCCAAATTGGCACCCCGATATTGTGGACCCTTCCAGATCCTGGCAAGGATTGGCCCAGTGGCATATCAGCTCGCTTTGCCCAGCCACATTCGAGTCCACAACGTATTCCATGTTTCAATACTCAAGAAATATGTTTATGATCCTAGGCATGTTATTCAATGGCAAGATATCCAGGTAATAGCTAATGCTGTAAAAAAAAAAAACTGTTGAAAGTGTTATCAGAAGGAAAAAACTAATTCAAAATCGTACAATGCAGGTCGAACCGGAAGGAGAGGTTCTGGTCGAACCTCTGAACATCCTCGACCGGAGAGAAGTACAGCTGCGGAAACGAGCTATTATCCAAGTTAAGGTCCAGTGGCGACACTATGGACCCGAGGAAGCTACCTGGGAGGATGAAGAACTGATGAGGAGATCTTATCCAGCACTGTTCGTGGCTGAAAGACACCGGGACGGTGTCCAATCTCAGGGGGAGGAGATGTGACGACCCAATAATTATGTAAATAAACTCTGTTTTCTTTTTTTTACCATTATAGGAAAGATGTAAAAGAAACAGGAATTATTACTTTTTATCATGGTGAAAAACTTTGAGAACTCCCAATTAGAACTGAATTAATTAAATTACCTATGGTAATCTTGATAAGGGAGTTATTGTTTAATTTCTGCTGAATGGATTTTCTTTAAAACACATATGTGTTAATATGTAAGAAACAGTTATCAAGAAAGGCAGAATAAACCCTAACTGTTTCTTTTCCCTACCCTGGAATAAAGATGGGGAAAAAGGGGAGACCCGGGCTGTTGAGGAACAGGCGGGGAAGAAGAAACAGAATAAGGAATTGGTGCTTGAGTCTGGTGAGGACCAGAAAGCACAGGCGCAGAAAGTGCGCAACACTGGTTGAGGCAGTGGCCTGACAAGTGAAGCTTGGGGGGAGATTAGTCTGTATCGACTAATCTCGCGGTTGGGTGGAAAACAAGCAAATAGGAGTGGTCTCCTTAATATAGAAAGTCCAGGCAACCTTCGAAGAACAGGTACGCATTGCTATTGTAGTTTTAATTACAAGTTAATTAACAAATTTTCAGTGAATAACTGTAGTAATTGATGATGTAATTGTCATTATGAAAGGAATTTACGGTGTAGAGGGCCGAGTTGGGTTCAATGCACAGTCTATGTTTAAAGGGCATTGGCGGTTAATAGACCAGATGCCTAAATCTTATTTTAGCATTTAGATAATTTTAAGAAGGTTCACTCATTAATGAAAGAATTAAAAAAGAAAATTATTCGTTTAGCAATGTCATCAGAGTATCGGAAGTTTGGG
>APFE031385655.1:0-21833 GCA_000404065.3 Pinus taeda
GCCCATTTGGGTCGGCCCCTACTAGGCGGCCCCATGTACTAGACCTTTTGTAACCAACCCATGTACCAACATTTAAACAACAAACAACGTGCCATTTCCAAAATGAAACAGGATCATTCAGACACGCAGTGGAGGTTAAGGGGTCAGTTGCGCAATGTGCACATGACCCCGAAAATACATTAAGATGGTTGTTTAAAAAAAAAGGAATGTAAATATGGAGTGGTTGGGGTTTGACCACCTGACCTCCTCATCATAATTTAGGAATTTTACCATTGGGCCAATCACCAATTCTTTGTAATATCCGTCCAACAATTTATATAAAAAACCTCATTTGTTAGTGCGCTAGGTAGCGTGGAGGAGCCAAGAGTGCACACATGGATCGAGACATTTTTTTAATTAATTTTTTAATTCATGGTGGAACCATGAACTTGGGAATAACACAAGCAAAACCATGATTGGGCGAAATTCTCAAGAGGGAGAAATTTTTGCAGTTTCCAAATTGGACAAACTTTATGTTGATCCTACACCTCTCAGTGACACGAACATGATGGTGCAGTCAAAATTTTGATCAGAGAAACAGATTTTCAGAGGACTCGGAGGAGGGAATCTTTGAGGAATCTAGGGGGAATCTAATAGATTCCTTAAGCCTCAAATTTTCATTTTCTCATAATTCAGAAATTTGACAATCAATTTTGCACCATTTGACACCACAAATATGGTGGTGCATTCATATCTTCCATTTTTCTCATTTCATTTTTTGGCCACTTTTCCATGTGGAGCACAGGTGTCAGTGTTCATGTGTGTGCAGTCATTTCCATGTGATTCGATGCCGTGAGATCGATGGTATGAACAACTTTAGCAGCTTGACATCCTTTTCTTCAGATGGCCCATAGGATGTGAGGTATATGCAGTGTGTTCATGTACTTCCTTTTGCAATGCATTGTGCTAAACAGATCCCTATTTGATGTTTTATGTGGGATCTTGTTTTTTACTTGCCTCAAGATTTTTGCTTGATGTGATGCAGAATCGTTTGTGTGATGTACTTGTTGTTATGATTCGTCATGTTTTATTTGAGATCCCTTTGTCATAACGTTGATGGGGTCCTCATGCTGTCGCCATGTATGCTTTCATTGAGATCCCTCTTATGCTATGTTGGTGGGATGCTCATCATCATCATGCATGAGTTTAGGTCATACTAGTAGGAATCCTTTTTGAATGAGAGTTCCTGTAGCAGAACATCTCTTGGAGCCACTCCTGCATGATGACATTTTCCTTATATGATAGCGACATCACCACCTATGTACATCATCACTATTGACAACACTTAATGCCGCAGACTGCACCATCTTGACACCGGGGCTTAGAGACATAGTCCTTCCTGAATGAACTCCTTTATCAACATCTTGTTATTTTATGTTGTTGATGATTCTCATGTTCCTTCTTCTTTACAGCATGCATTTATGTTCCTTTATGCTATTTCAATTGCAATTCTAATCACATCACAAAAGAAAAAGATCTTGGTTAAATTCGGGAGTTGATTAAACTCGGATCACACACAAATGTAATAGCTTTGAAAGGTCTCACAAATCTCAGAGAGCTTTTTCTATCTACATTTTTAGAATTGAAGCTCATGTACTAATGGAAAGCTGTGTGGAAGTGAGAAATTTAAAATTGAGTTCTAATAATTATTTTAATAATGCTCTTCCTCCTAGGATGCAAAATATGAGGAATTTGGAAAGTCTCTAGTTGTACAATTGCATTCCATTGAGTTTACCAAATTGGATATGCCAGTTTGAAAAAATTGAGAACTTAGAACTGGGAGAGTGTGGCAAGGAGCTTCCCTCATTGGAGGGATTGCCAAGTTTTAAATTTCTAAAGTCAATGCAATGCCACAGTTGAATCGACTTTGGATAGGGACAAGTTCTCAAAATCTAGGTGGATTCCTAAGATTACAAACCTTGGTTTTGCATAATATTGGACACTTGCAATGGCCACATGTGGGGGAGTTGTGTTGAAAGAAGGAACATTTTTCTAACTATGTTTTGAAGATTATATATTCTCCAAGAATTAAAGTAATTGCCTCTTGGGATAAAGAATTTATCCAATTTAAAAAACATTATATGGTCACAAAATGCTATGGGAAAATAAAATTGGAAAGATAATAGCGTAGAAAAATAATTGTAAAATTTATATAAATAAACTTAAATGATGATTATAAATATTAAAAGTGAATATTTTAGAAACTTCCAGTCTTCCATGTTCCTCTGACTCAATTCATCTAAGCAGCATTAGCCTAGTTGTTGTCTCTTCCTCCTCGCTCTCTCAGGTTTACATGAATGTTGGTACATCCAAACGTTTCATGTTGTGGGCACCTAAACAATTGATGTTCATTTCAAATTTTCATTCTGCCTCCCATGTCCATTCTTAGTCCCGTTCTTTGGCTTCATTCCTGCAACTCCAAGGCATGAACTCTGCTTGAAACTTCCAAGGGATTCTTCAAGAGGGAAATTGCTAAGACAACAAAAGTGTTGAGAACCTTCAATTCAGATGACTTCATAAGAGAGTCTTGTGACCACACTATCCCATTATCATATCATTCAACAGAAGAATTCGAGGGAACATTCAGGTTCTACAACTTGTATGCAATCCATGATATTTTATTTGTTTGACCTTATTGAGATGAAAGTAGCTCAATATATGTTTTTGCATGCTCATGGGAATTAGGGGAGAGAGGATGGAGATGACAATTGAAGAGGTATCCTTGTGAAAATTCCCATACATATTGTAGGTTTTTTATTGCTGTTGTGATCAACATTATTGCAACACTTTCATTAAATTATTTTTGTTAACATGCTCTTTTGGAAATTCGTCATGGTTATTTCAAAATATGTTTTTTAAACTTTTCTGGAAGGCAGTTAAGAGTTAGGAGCATATGAGAGGGAACTTTTCTAGTTGCATAAAAAGTATTCAATCCATCTCTAAAGATTAACAATGATCACGCTAGATAGATTGTGAAGTATGCAACTGCACTGGATAGACGACAGCGTCTGCACGACCTACAAAGTCTCCAACCATGAAAGACATATGGTAGATTCTTCATGACGTCCACCACACTGATCAGATTGTGGAGTCTGCAAAGTCAAAGAGATCCATGCACTAGTACAAAATGGATAATTAATTACTAAAAAAATGACTAAAATCTGCATATAAATGACCATTTTTCAGTCGGTGACCAGTAGTAGATAATTTATAGTATCTTATAACGCAACCAACTTTTAGTCTTTTCTAACTTAGTCATTAATTGGTTATCTCAATTGTAGTGTCTACTAGTATATTTAGCCATAAATTTGGTCATTAATTTAGTAATTGATTTATTCATTAATTTCCAAAATTAATGGCCAAATATAAAAAAAATATATTACTATATGATCACTCAATAAAAAAAATTAATGACCAAAGAAATATGACCAAAATTTTGGTCGTGTTATAAGATACTGTAATTAGCTACTAATAGTCATATGTATGAAAATCTTAGTCATCATTTGAAACCAATTAATGACTAGAGAAATATGACGAAATTTTGATCGTGTTATAAGATACTGTAAATTAGCTACTAATAGTCATATATATGCAAAATTTAGTCATCATTTTCAATCAAAAATTTATCATTTTCAGTAGTCATTTATTTTCTTTTGGTAGTTTCCTATTCATTATATAAACAACTAATTTAATAGTTTATATTCGTTTCATTTACCTTCATTAATAATCATTATAAATGACTAATTTAGTCGTATATTCATTTTATTTGTGTTCATTATTAATCAATATAAACTACTAATTTAGTAGTTTTAGATTGATTTTATGTGTTCATTATTAATCAACATTAATTAATTTGTATGATTTTGCAACTAAATTCAAAAATGCCATACAATGTGCATGTGCATCTAATGTCATACAGCTTGAGTGGGCCTAATGGTTAAGAGCATGTGTTTCCTCCTAAGAGGTCACAGGTTCAAAACCAGACGGGGGTAGAGTATGTATGCCTTTTTAGATTTAGCAGTCAAATCGCTGCATGAGGTGGATCCCTTGTCCCACAAACAAGGGGGTCTCATACACAAATTTGGTGTTTGGCTTGGCTGTGGCCTTAAAAATGGATATTATTATTATTATTATTATGAAAACACAGAGTTGCATGTTAATTACAATACTAAACAATATCAAATGAAACCATAAATAATTCCAACCAAAAATTATATTATATGAAATGTTAAAGTATTACAATATGAATTTCCAACTTAATATTGATTGGACTACAATTTACACATGAAATGATGTTTCATCACTTCAAAACATTATCATTGTGTTGCCAAGGCATTGCAGGTGAATTCACCAACTCTGAAGACTTGAACATTAGTCTCTATGTGTGTGTCCTATGTGGGATATTGACTCTAAGGGTATCACTAGACCGATTCTCTTCTCTCTCTCTTTTTGCATATGTCGCTCCGTTGTTATTTCTCTTGTCCTCTTTCTTCAATTCCTTTTTCTTACCATCAATACCGAATTCCTTTTCTGAAAAAAGAAAAAGAAGAAACAATGCAGAGTGTAAGACATGAAATACAATGAACACTAGAATATAAACTAAAGTAGAGTATAATGAGTTTATATGACATATACCTCAATATCAACAATGTCAAAGTCATTTTTACCCATACAAGTAAGAAACTCGAACAAGTTTTCTTCAGTTGGGCGATAGTAGCCACTATAACGTGGTGAGATGTCCTGTATAAATAAAGAAAATAAAATGTCACCTTATAAAGTAACACATTAGTAACTTAGTATTCAACCTTCAGTGAAAGCTTAAGCATAATCATGACAACTAGGTTACATGCTAAATAGTTCAAGTTGTAGATAAGATATGAAAACAAATAATCTGAGGTGTGATGCTTAATCCTTGCCATTTTATTCGGAACAACATTTCAGTTTCTAATTCATGAACTTGGTCAACTATACAAACAACATGTGCTCAAATAAGAACATGAAAGCAAAATTTTATGTTAGTCATGAAAATATTTGAACACAAAATGGCTATAAGGATTCCAATCAATATCGTATAATACTAGTTTCAACTTCAAGCTTTGGTTATTGTTTAAATGGACATGATATGAAGTATTTTCAATTTCCTAGTTAAAGGACAAAACAAAATCAAAAGAAACATTCAAAATATAATCAAATAATAAAGAGAGGATATCGTGGAATGGAAGTTGCAATTATAAAAAAATTGTTTACCTGTCCACCAATGTCTTGTCTGGAATTCCTAAAACATTTTCTTTCCCAAAATAACCATGAGGTCAAATAACCACAACATTAAAAACCATATGAATCCCTACTAGAAACATTTCCAATGTCGATGGCTCAGGTACCTGAAGGATCTCTAACAACAAATGAATCATATCCAACACATGCTTTGCATTATCTCCCCATAATTTTTCCAATCATATTTCTTGTAAGCTGCCCACAGCAGAGTCAAGTTACAATGAAACGAAGACATGGACATTTATTTTCTCTGTTATGTCTTTAAAATTTGAATATGATTTGTTTCATGAACATATTAACTCATATTTAAAGTCTTCAACACATATTTCATTAAATTTGGAATTAAATAGTGGATATATAATTTCAAAATAACCAAAAGACTCAACTTTAGTGATGTTCTTGTAATAAAAAAATTCCAATTTTAATGAAATATGTGTTCTTCCTGACATATGAGAAGGTCTCAATCAAGAATGACATTAGAAAGATCGACCTCAATGATGTCCTCAAACAAGGGAGGGCATATTTGTTCTATTCAAAAGGGATGGATACCTATTTTTCAATTATATAAAGGTTCTCTACTATTTCCTCCTTTTTTTCCTAGATATTAATTTGATCATCCATGACCTACAACATAAGAAAATCCCAGTCAATTCATTATATTGTAGTTCTTGCCAATGAAAACGACATATAATTCTTTACAAATGCAATGAAGATAGGCTTAAAATGAAAAATCTCAGTATAAGTGAAGTTTTTTTTGTTTCTTAGCTTACAAATTGGAACATTTCCTAGCTAATTGTCAGAGAATCAAACATCAGTTAAGAAGTTCCCTTACCAAGTTAAAATGAAAGATCTGAATGTAAGTGAAGTTTTTTTTAGCTTTTTAGCTTACAAATTGGAACATTCCCTAGATAATTGTCAGAGAATCAAAACTTGAATAGGAAGTGCCCTTACCAAGTGATAAAGTTTACTAGGATAAAATGGCAAGGTCCTAAGAGTGGCTAAGATAATGGGGGCTTGAAAGGGTTTTAACTTCACCAAGATATGTTCTTGAAAGATTGGAAAATTGGGCTTGCATCTAGTTTTCAAAGTAAAAAGAGGGAGACCTAATATACAACTTGTTGCAAGAAAAAATATGATGGAATGGGGTTGATATATACCCGTATATTGGATTTCAAATATCAATATGACATTTTGATAGTTTTGGGGCATGGGTGATGGCAAAATTGATATCTAAGGATGGAATGCAAATGCGGTCAGTGAAATAAAATCCTGGAAGGCCTAATAATAAACACTAAACCAGATAATCACAAACAAATCAATAGTATCCAAAAGGTTTGTTACTATGCCCTAAAGTAAGAAACAAAGTGGGCTGTGATAAGAAAGTGTTAGTAAGTGGTAATCCAAACATGAATAGTATCTATATCTTTCTTAGAAATTTCATTCTTGGGTATCTGGATAGCCAGTTTCTTGAGAGGAACTTAAACAAGGAACCTTATAATTATAACAACTCATTTGTTCCATTTTAAAAGGAGGTGCTTGGCTCTTTGACACTCGTTAGGGTGCCCACTTGAGTAACAAAGATTGAAACCTATTATTTAAAGTGACAATTATAGAGAAAGGATGAATAGATACTTGGATCCTCCTCTGTAAGAACCTTTGTTTGAGAAAAAGGACAATCATAGTTGTGGTGACCAATTAGCTGGTAATAAGAATTCATTGCATGTGTAACATGTGCCACAATAGTATATGGAGTAAAGCATATAACACCTGCTTGAATAGAATTGTAGTCTACTCCCTGTCCACACGCATAAAGCTCAAAAAACTATATATAACTATATAAATTTTCTACAAAAATTGATCATTCTACATAATGATGGTTTCATGGCACATTCTACCAAACAACACTTTATGAGTGCTACAACAAGTATAACTATTCGAAAAAATGGACATATAAGGTGTGTTAATAACCCTTATACAAAAACAAGTTGATCGAGGATTACTGGACTCAAACCAACAACTATTATTGAACAAATCATACCATATAACTATTCAACCAAAGCACTGAGTCACGATCTATGAGGAATATGTACTTACATAATCAATATTTCATACCTAAAACAAGAATGGGTTTCAACCCTTCAGAGTATATGTGTAAGAAACAAACATGCCACTTCTACATGGCTCCCCCTCGAGCCTGATCACTAAACACAATGCCTGAAGACATGAAGCATCATTGATCATAACATAATGAAACAAACATACCATTGCTACAGAGCTCGCCCACGGGCCTGATCACCAAAAACAATGTACAAAGACTAACCTTCACCAATCATAACACAATGAAACAAACATGCCACTGCTACATATATCTCCCATGGGCATGATCACCAAGCATAATGTGTTAGGGGTGGATCATGATTATCTTATTTACTTAGAGGTATCACCACATTGGATTATCTATGAAATGTACTCTACAAGAGCGGTCCACGGGGAGGAGGGCTACAATCTTTGGGAACCCCCCCGCCCCAGTGGGGGATCGGGGGCAGTGCCCCCAAAGCTAAAAATAGATGTAAAATTTCCTTGTAAAATGTTTGAATTTCGTAGTTAATATGGGCTATTCATTTGGTGGAGATCTGATAGTACACATTATGTTTAATTTAGGGTTTTTGGCGTTAGAAGGCAACCCCTCACTATATATGAGGGAATTGTATTGCATCTATGTAGATCTGTATTCTGAGTGAGAAAGAGAGAGGAGATTGTGTGAGAGTGAAGAGGGAATTACATCAAATCTGCTATAGGTTGTATCTATTTAGTTTGCTGGATAATATAAAAGGAAGGACTCGCTATTTCTCTGTGGACATAGCCCAAATTGGGTGAACCACAGATATCTGTGTATCTCTTGTTTTATGTGTTTTTTGTGTTTATGTTTCTGCCATATATTTTATGTGTTTCATTGCTCTAGAATATATAATTCTCT
This sequence comes from Pinus taeda, assembly GCA_000404065.3. NCBI lineage: Eukaryota > Viridiplantae > Streptophyta > Pinopsida > Pinales > Pinaceae > Pinus > Pinus taeda. The sequence goes on from APFE031385655.1 coordinate 8,291, forward strand.
AACACAATGTCCTAAGACTCAAATCATCACATAAAAATCATGCCATCGCTATAGATCTTGCCCTCGAGCTTGATCACCAAACACAATGTCCGAAGACTCAAACCATTGTTGATAAAAAAAAACATTGTACTACTGCAAAACACACCCTTGGGCCTGATCTTAACATAATGAAACAAACATGCCACTCCTATTATTATATTGTTATGAGTGTGGAAGAAGTCGGGTGAGATCTTCCTTGGTTAAGGGAAGTATATTATTATGATCCTTCAGAGATTTGGGATGATGGACTGTAAGTCCATTGCCACTCCCATGGTGAATTTGAAGAAGCTGAGAAGCTCTAACTTAGATTTGGTAGATCCCTATATGTATTGGTAATTTATTAGATACTCGATGTATCTAGTTAATACCTTACTATATATTTTCTTTTTAATCAACACTCTGAGGTAGTTCATATTGGAACCTAGGCATGTACATTGGTTTGTGATAAAGCATGTGTTGTGATATTTACCTTATGCAGTCAGTTATTAATTGAGATATGTGTCAAATGGTGAAGTACAATTGCAGGGATACATAGATTTTGATTGGGTAGGAAGTGTCGAACATAGGAAGAGTGCATTAGGATATTTCCTCAGTTTGGGTTCTACTATAATATCCAGAATGCCTCAAGTTGATCTTTAAGTCTGTGTTTCATACATAATTTTCGAACATAATTTTCGAGGTTTCAAGATAGATGATAATTATACATGGTGTATCTTTTTTAAAAATTTTGATAATTATACCCGATATCACTTTTTCCAAATTTTCCTTTCTGGTCTTAGGGCCTAATAGTACATTTTCATAGTTATGTTGGGAAATAAAAGCTTATATCAAAGATTGCAGAGGATATTAGGACTTTGTTTCCTGTGAAAGAATGTAATTTCCCATAGATATGGTGATTATATTTGTACCTAGAACGAAAGGAGCCACATTTTTCTACACCCAGTCCTATGCTGCAGACAATTTATTAAGGCCACATGAGACCCCATGAAGCCGACGCTCCAATAAGAAATGATATATTGACAATATTTGGGCAAATCATACCTTCTCCCACATATGTTGTGCTCAAATCGAAGTAAAAACTGCAATGGGTAACATATATCACATATTCCATAAAGCCCAATTTGGAAAACATTTTGATCAACTTTGTATTATAAAATTGACCTCTCTCTCCAAGCTTTTAGGCCATAGGGAGGGAAATTTACAAAGCTGAAATTATCACCACCAGTGAAGAACCACTAGAAAAAACTCGCAGAGGAAACTTAATGTGAAGTATTTAGCAAATCATTTGATTTGTTTCCTGCATATAGATCAACAATGGCATAAAAAATATTAGATGACTAATCCCATGACTTAAACACTTTCAATAGACAAAGGGATTGAACTCGATTTTAAACTCATAAACACATGCTACTTCTAACTACACTTCCTGGATTCATGTTAAACTTGAATTTTATTACTCACAATGAACAATTATAAAAAAATAAGAATCCATCTTAACTCCAAATATCTGAATCTATTAATAACTAAGAGGGATTTTAAAAAATTAGGACCAAAACCTTTCTATATGAATCTACACCAGATCCCCCATTAGAGAAGCAACGATAAAAATTATATAAATATTACCTTGCTAATTTGTCTCCCTGAGGTGTGTGGAAACCATTGATGAGTAGAGCTGTTGTAGTACCACTTGGATAAGTTAGCTTGTTGTTAATAATCAATACTTGAAACTAGTACAGTCTACTAAATTAAAACAATCTAGCAATGCCATTCATAACTAGCATTAATATGTTCTGAATATTGAGTTCGTGGCTAGTAATCATTATCTTTCTTAGAGGTACCAAAAGTAAAATACCATCGAAAGTGACTAGGAAAAGGAACCACCAAATACTTATCAAATAATGGTGCTAGAGGATCCACTTACTCCTGTGGATTAATGCTCCCATACAAAGGATATTGTGTTGAAAAATGCTCAAATTCATAATAGTGGAGATTATGTATGAACTTCTGAATTTGGAAGCAATAAGCAGAGTCATCCATCACAAAAATTCATCTTTATTCCTTCTCACCTTGAAAGTTGCAAAAACTCATGCCTTGATTGGAATGACACTAAATTTCAAATATATAAGAGAAAGGAAAGCTAGAAATTTTTATTTGAATAAAAAGGGAAAACCTACCTAACTACCCTAACTGAGATAAATGTTCATCAAATAGGAAATATGAGATCACCAATGGAGCTTAGCCAACAAATTTTTTAATGTATGGGATTGAATCATGCATTTTATTGCTAGGGAAACATGCACATGAAGCGACAAAGTGTAGAATGAATGAGCAACCCATACATACCAGTTATAAAAATTACCCCAAAAGTCCAAAAATACTTAAGGCCTTAACTTAAATGACTCTAAAAATGTCCAAACATGATCAATGAAAACACGATAGTGGTGTGGCTAAAGAGCATAAATAAAAAGTGAAGATACCTTTCCCTAAGATGCCTTTTTCATTCTTGTATGCAGACATGTTTTCCTTTCCCTTTATTCCTGCAAATGAATGCATCATAGGTATGATGTTGTCCCAGAATAGGAGAGGCCTCCTCAAGTATCTCATTCATGGAGTGGCTGTTTCCTTGACCCAGAACCTCCTGGAAACCAATTTATTAATATGATGTTTGTATGGGATTGTGAAGATAACAACCTCTTCATTCCTTTTGAATATTGGCACCAAGTATCAACAATGAATGAGACTACAATTTGAGTTGCACCCTTTTACATTACTTTGTAGCAGTGTCATAAAAAAATATATCAACATGAAAGTCAAAACTGTCCTTTTCCAAAGTTGGTGAAATGTCAATGAGAACCGTAGTCACAAGTTACAACTTCTAGGAAATTCCCAAAACAATTTTGATTCAGTTGTTGTATCATGAACAACATGATTTGCTCATAATTCAACACTATTTTCCAACATTTGAGAAATAATCTTGACCATAATCTTCAACCTGATAGAGACTTCTGAGCTGATTAACAACCATACCCTTAGCATAAAAATCATACGCAGGTTGGCCAACTGTCTTTGATATTGGCCAGTCTTTCTCTTATTCTTATTTACATCCTAGGGTTGATTCTTGGCTATCATTATTTTAGTTTTGATCATCATCCACATTAAAAACATGATCATATATAATCATATAAATAATGAGGGTTGATTCTAAAGGCATACAAGGTCAATGAAATGTGAGGTTTCTTCATTTCCTAATATTCATCAGCTTCATTTAGCTGTGCTTGAGATGAGTGCTTAATCATGTCACAAGAAGGGATGCCACCCGCCGGCTTAATGCTAACTCTAAGGGAATTTGAAAATGCAAATTGTAAATATATACCCCACTTTGCACTAGAATAAGACATTTGATTCTTCCAATCGTCGTTTGGCTTGAAGAGAGCTATCTTTTCATTCTCCTTCTTATTACCATTTAGACAACCATCAAAGACCCCGAGAATATGGCCCTCATTGACACATTCAACATGTTCCTCTATTGACTGCTATGTCTTAAGTAAATAGCATGCAAGAGTAAGGTTCTTTCAATTGACGCCAGACTTATATGGTATATGTGGTCATGTAGGAGGTCTTACAACTTGGTCTTTGTGCACAATCATGTCTTCATCATAATGCTAATTTTGGTAAAAGGCTTCTAGAATATTAACATTTGAGGGTGGGAAGTCTCGACTCTTGCGCATATTCATCCTCATTCTTAGCAAGGCTAGTAGTTTCATGGTCCTAAAGTACTCATCAGGCATGTAACTATTTGGATCTGCAAAAGTATCTTCTAAAGCAACACTACCTTTACGAGAACCTGTTTGGAAAAAAATTTGTTGACCCTTCATTTCATTCATTATTTTTCCCAAGTCATTATCTTGAACTTCTAAAGGAAAGGAAGATTTTGCAACTTCATTTTATTCAAGAACATCGTCATTCTCACAAATAGTAGGATTGTGCAGTAAGACTATATTGTTCAGATCCTTGAATCTCCTCCTCAGAAAGAGAATTTGTCCCTCTAGTTCATGCATCATTTGTATTAACTCAAACTCATGCATCTCATTCTTGAGAAAATGAAATTGAGTTGTTTTTTTCCTCACATCAAATCCCCCATGCACTCTTCTTGGTTATAAAGGGACGACACTCACAAGCCATTTTTAATGGGTCCTTATTCCAGAAATTTTGGAGTTACCATATGAGAATTCCTTGCCTTAATTATACTAATTTTTCTCACCAGAAGCAGTAGGATATTGCATTCAACAAGACAAAGGTTTATTCCTTGGTGCAGTTGACAGACAACATTTAGCCTTTTTTCCAAATAATATATTAATATTATACACATAATGGGAAATAAGAATGGCATGAGAGTTCTCTCCTTTCCCTCAAGGTTGTTCCATAAACATTTTTATCTTCCCAAGGAGAAAAACTCTCCCTAGAAACAATTCTAATTTTGATGTTTCCCATCTATCAATTTTCTCCAATGCTTGCTTAGGCAATTGTTAAGCAAACTCTGGCTCAAGAATTAATATGACTTCTCCAGTAAAGAGGGAAATCCAATTCCAAATATTTCACTTGGTTAACTAGTCTATTGTCTAGGAACCCAAATCTCATGGTAGGCTTGGAAGCAAGGATTCTACAAATGGGTGCTAAACTCCTATGAAGGCTAGTGTCACGGAAGTATGAATGGTGGAAAAAGGTTTTGTAATTGCACAAAACCTATTTCATATGGGAAAGAAAGTAGACTGAAGATGATATTCTCCAAGTGTGATGATGGCCATTTATTTGGAGACCTATGAAATCTACCATTCCAATAATAATGGAACAATTTACCTAGATTTTAGGAAATGTTAAAAATATCAATATTTGGAATAATAGTATCATGGGTAACCAGCTGCTTAACTCTCATGATCTCACTCCTTTAAATATATGATTGGAAAACAAGGAGAAAATTCCCTCTTCGATATTTCTTCATGGGGCAGAGCTTTATATATTATTGAGAGGATGGGACATTAGGGCTCCACCTTCACACTTGTTCCATTAGGTGGCCTCAATGGAACAAACGTTGTATGGTTGTGCCCTAAATAACCTAGAGGAATCAGACTATAGAGGGTGGGGTTTAGCCTAGTATTAAGTTAAGCAGAGCTATGCCAAATAACTTTCTTTCTCTTCACTTCCAAAATATGCCATTCAGATGCCTTGAAAAACTAGAGATTTGAGTAGTGCATAGTGACATGTTCTTTATCTACCCTTCAAATAACACCCTACCAATTTTCAGAAACTCTTGAATGAATTCTTACTTTTTAAAATAATCAGAGATTCTTCAAATTGTATGAGAAAGGAAAGAAACAATGTAGTTTAAGAAAGTATGCATGAAGAAAGAGTGCATAAACATACCTAAAACTCACATGATAATTCCAGAGATGGTGTGAGAAGAAGGAACATGATATTTTGATTTTACTTGCAATGTCAAAGGATAGGGTTTCATGGTAAATAGACAAATATGTTACATAAAAGTTACAAGACATCATATGAAGTCCAAGATTCTCTACATATTTACTCAGACCCCTTTGCTTTACAATTTTTCTCATAATTTTGAGGATCTTTGATAAAATATTAGCCCAGAGAAGGGTTGGCTAGATTTTATCATAATATGATAAATTCAATTCACCCACCATAGGCTATGCAATAAAACAAGTTAGATTGATGGTTTGGATTGATATTACACATCTCCTCCATGCTTAAATCACCACATAAAATTAATATGTATTTTATCTCAGATGTACCTATGTGTCCTATAAAAGTATGATGACATTTTGAACCTCTGTAGAGCTTCGCAGTGGTATCAGTTGAGCCTGTAGCAACTTCTCCAGAAGGTAACTTCAAGATTTCCTGAATGGGTGCTTGATGAGCCAACCAAGATTCAATAACCTAGGAGGCAAGTTTGAGTTCAGAGCTTTGAATTTTAGTTGCCTCAAACCCAAGGCCAACTTATAGGGTAAATAAACTAGATATTTTAAGGGTAGTGCTAGGTAAAGTAGAGGAGATACATTAGAGATTTGAAGGACCGTGAGGACAAAATGACATGATTTGAATTGGAATTAGATATTCATATCATGCAACCTCATTCTGTTCAAATTCTAGAGACTAGAATACTTCCAAATGATACTTGAGATAAATTTAGACTCTATACAGACTCCATCAAAATGAGTTGTCAGTTAAAAAATCTATCATGGCACAATGAAAATCCCTGAGCCACGGTTGATAAATTCACCAATTGTGGCACATGAAGGGAGTAGTAACAAAATTAAATTCTATGGAACCAACAAGAAAATAAATGTTTGACAATAATGATCTTCCATCTTACCTCTGATTAGCTTAGGTAAGTAATTGTGTTCTTCAGAACCTCCATAGGATGCCATAGAAAAAGAAATTCCTTTAACTCTGTCTAAGATAAGAAGCCACCAAAAAAAATGGATCTAGTGGATAAAGAAGAAACTAAATGACAACACTAATAGTGTATCTAATTATCAATAAGCAACATATTTTTCTATAATGGCATATAAATCATCATGGAATTCACTCATTAAGCACCAACAAACATGCAAATACAAGCTATGTCATCAAACAAAGTATACAATTGTTCTCTACCATTCATCTTTGTAATCAGAACAAAAGATTTTATACTACACTAACTTATCTTAGATATGGAGGCATCAACATGAGTTACAATCTTTAAAGGATACATCTTGAGCACCTTGTCTTACTAGATTATGGCCATACTCATAGTTCATCAATCATTTTCATGAATAGTTATGCACAAGTTTGTGGCCTAAACGTTATCACCATAACACAAGTATTGTTAAACCTTAGCAACCAACTTGATCAACACAAGTTCTGGATAGAAATAATGATGGCCTAGCTATGCAAGTGGACTCAGATTTTGGATCTCTAAGCATATTGTGCTATACAATTCAATGTACCTCAATCAATCATAATGTACATATGATGTTCAATCCTTCAAACTAGTTGAAGTTTCAATAACAGCTCAAATTCAACTGTATCATCATACCTCGGATTTATTGATAAATATTGCTACACAAAAACTCTTTCTTATACCTTGGAAATCTTTGTTGGTGAAGATATGGATCTTCAAGCTGACCCAATGAAACCTTTATTGTCAAGGATCAGCTTTTAATGCTTCAATTTGAGCCCTCATAAGCGACTGAATCAACCCATTTCTTGAGTGTATCCATTGAAGTGTTTTGAAATTGGGGGCGTCTTTATCCTTGACACAAGTTCAAATGTAAACACAAATTTTATTTTGTCTTCAAGTTCAATACAACAAGTATATTCTCCAGCAAGGATTACCACCTCTTTCCACATCTAGACTTTGTAGTAGGGTTCACAGAGATGCCATAGGACTGATTTGTATATATGCTCCTTGAATCTCTAAAAATACTATTTATGTCCTCTATTACAAGAAAAATCTCTAGAAAAAACCAATGATCACAAAAATGATGCAAGAAAAAGGTCTGCAAAATTGTTTTATGGAGTTCCTACTTAATATATCAGTACTAGTCAAATATGAACCCTAGGAGCTCTACAATGTACCACTGTATGAACCTTAAGAGTGTTGAATATGTAATCAAACAATAAAAATTATTTGCTATAATTAAGTTCATCCTTTTACACAAATATAGGCTTCAGATCGTCTAGAAAAGGATGCAAAAATACTATAATCAAGGTTGCAACAATTTCACTTGAAATTGCGTGACAATTATAGTGGGAAACCTAACATTGCATAGGAGTGACTTCAGAGGAACATGTCTTACATAAAAAAAAATTGGCCCTTCGTCAAAAATACCTTAGAACAATTACTAAGTCTGCACACATAAACTTTGTTAGGTGTTATAATGGCTCACATAGACTTTGTTAGGTGTTATAATGGGTCTGCATCTATGCCCAAATTTGAACCTTAAGAGGACCACAAATCTTTCGTGGAAGAAGGTTTCACCAATTCAAAATAAAAGACTACCATAAAAATTCCAGATCAGTCTAATAAGATTCGCATACATTCTACAAAAGGGTAGTATATATAACCCATAGATCAACTTGAAAACTTGCATTCAGAAATTTCATTTTAGTCACTTTGTAAGGCCAAACTTAAGCCTTAGGATTTGCATTGGAATAACCTCCATAAAAACACGTCAAAGATATACATCAGACCTCAGATAATGGAAAGTGACCTTAGACAATGCCCCAGCGAAACCATACACTAAAATAGAAAGATTAAATACCAAGAAGTGTTTCAAAACTTTGACCTTCTCCCACCAGTTTGCTTGACTACTCAAAGGCCATAGAGAATTAGAGATGTCTCAATGCATTAGATCTCACTGCGCCATTAGCACGTCCATGCATACATTAATATTTGGTTTTTGGAAAAACAGTAGGGTGAAAGGAAGTAATCTGGAACATATATTTTAATGAGGCAGAAAGGCACATGATCCTTTTGAGAGATCTTCCCTTTGGATATATATAAATATGTAAATTAATCCCATGAATGAGAAAACAATAAATATATGGAGGGAATCCATTACGGGAAATATTCCCTTAGCCCAAAGGCCTTTGCAAAAAATAATGGTGTTCAGATTCTTGTTGATATATCCATTTGAAGTGAATATGATAAAACAACTTGGAAAGGATGGAAGCAACCTTCAAATATTCCCCTTCATTTGATAATTCACTAGAAGGAAATGACCCTAGCCCTAAAAGGTTCATCTCTAGTTTCTTTCAGAAAGGAGAAATACCCCTCACAGGGAAACACAAGGACAATACATTTTAAAGAGAGTTTACCTTACTATTTGAAACAGTCTACTTATGGATTCTATGTGTTTCCATCATGTGGAACAATATCTTGCTCGAAACATAGATTTCTTATGCCTCACAGTGCATATGAAGTTGCTAATTTTTGTGGGTTTTTTACAAAGATTGTGACGTATCCATGACCCATCTTTTCGATGACTATCCTTTAATGATCTCACTATGGAACTTTATTTTATCTTTAAGATAAATATCCCTCTTTCTTCTAGACCATCCAACTGGGATCAAGGTTTTTTTTGTATAGTATAAGAGCTACCCTAGATTCATTGCAGGAAATACCATAAACAAATCCCTCTTACCCATCATCCCTAGGTCTGCTTTGTGGCAAGCCTAGGTCGGAAAATTAAATCCTATTTAGTTGAGCACTTAAAAGGTTCCATGTGTTGACATAATCAGAGAATTGATTATGACATATTACCAAAGAATAAAGGACAAAGAGAGGTTCAATCCCAAAGTGAAACAATGGATCAAGTATTGGCAGCCTATAGAATGGACAATGGAATATGCGAAGCAAGAAATAGTCATAAAAAGCTTCATTTCATCTTAACCTCTCTGGGAAAATCATAAGAGACATAGCTACATCTTACATAGAGGAATCTACACAACTACAGTCTTACATTGAGGAATAGGCACAATACTAAAAGCATAAAATTCAGTAATCAAGTTTTGTATCTTAGATTGAAAATTCTCCAAATGAAGCAAAAGACAATGAATGGAATTATTGACCTTCCATAATATAATTTTCAAACCAAAACTTTTAAATGTTTCACCTTCAAACAAAGAACTTTTTCAAGGCCTATAGGAAATAAGGGCATTCTTTTTCTAGGGATCAACCAATGTATAGTCTTCCCTTGCACCCTCCTGTAACATAGAACTGTCGTAAAATAATGTCTATAAGTTAGCTTCTAATTAGGCTAGAAGATCCAGCACTATCTATATCCATTATCATACAATTGTGTAGAATTAGTGGACCATCATTTACCTTATGAAACAAACTCCATCAAATATTTGAGCTTTGACTTCCTATAGATTATAATGTCTACCTTTCTATCATGAACAACCTTGCTTACTAGTACTATATATTCCTTTCTGTTGTACACCAAACTTCTAACATTCCAATAATTTAATTTTGTTTTCATGATCAAATATTTGTTCATTCAATAAATCATCGAAAGCACTATGAAAATGAATTGTAGAAGGTATAGCTATGTCCTTGGGTTCGCTTTTGTCTATATCAAACCTATTTTCACCATTTATCCTTGTAGCATGGTATACTTAGTGTGTCACAAGTCTTGAAATTTTTCCATATTGAAGTGATAGGAAGAAGTGGCTTCTATATGTTGGCCAAGACAAACTCTAAAATATGCCAAGTTTTCTCTTATTGTTGACCCCCTTGGATGTTATGAGAGTTGTTCTTCCTCACTCTTATGTTCCTAGTAGTACTGTGTAGTCACTTCCCTGAGGACATCATTTTCCAGTACACTATCCCTTTTACAGTGATTGATGACTCCAGTGAGGAGCCTACCTCTCACTCTATTAATTTGCCCTCAACAACTAGATTTGGTGTCCCTGGACATGCTCTCTATTATATTTCACCCATTCACCCAGATTTAGCTGTTAGCATTTATCTTGCACTCCTATCTTCCCTTAAAGTTTCTTTTAGCTAAGGAATTGATCCTTATGTTTATCTTCTTTTTGGTAGCATTGATTTGGGATTTTCTTTCACAGTCCCACTTTTAATTACATTGGATATTCTCTCTTAGTCCCATTGACCTACTTTTGTGATGATTATTTAGAAAGAAATAAAAGTATATTATCTTATTCTATTTGATTCCAACACCAATAATTTTCCCTAAGGCTTCACAATGTGTTCCATGCAACCACCTATATACTCCAATAAAGACAGTTTAATCTATCCACAAAGAATATCTATTTTGAATAACATTGTTCATGTCAAGTTGAGCCTATCAAGATTGGACATAATGTGGCATATCAATCATGTTCCATAGCCCATCTTGTACAATTCCTTTAGTACTACTCTGATTTAAAAGTTGCACTGATTATGGCACTTACTAAGCCACAAATTGATTCCACATTCCAAGAGTTGGCGTTTGTCCACTTTTTCACTATCTTCATAAGAAGGCATTCTCCTCATGGATTGAAAAATTATTGTCCACCTGGTTAATTCGTCATAGATTTCTTGATCTATAGGAACCTTGGACAAATCACCCATGTAGTAAGAATTTCTCATAGAACCTTCTTTTCTCAATCATTATACAATATTTATGAACTACAAAAGAGGATTTGGCCTCATTAAATTCCTTAAAGTTGTCATTGTCTGCTAAAGTGTTAAGAGGATACTTGTTTTTAGTACATTCGATAAACAACTTGAACTTTCTTTTGTCTTTCACCTCCAATAAACCCTACTCCATGATCCAACGAATCTCAGAGTCATTAGCAAATCTCATAATTTTATTTATGATTCCATTAATTCTAACTTTTGTTGTATTAATTTTCTTCAAAGAAGATACTTTTCAAGATATCACAAACATTTCTTCTAGGGAAAAAAACTTTTCTCCCAATATCATTAGACTGGAAAACATGATTTTTGAAGGAAATGAAAAAAAAGAAAAGCCTTATGTTTTGTTTACTTTCATTAACCCCATTTGAGATACAATTCCAACTTTTTTCCATGTGGAAGCTATGGATTATGAGTGACATGGAACCTTTGATGAGTTTTCTAGACCATGAGTAACTGTATTTATTTTTCTTCCCATATTAATATGTTGTCTTCAGTGCATGTAGTTGAGAAAATGCGAATAAAATGCAAGAGCTATTCCTTGTATCAAGGGATGGCTTGCTGGGAGAATCTTGGAGGGCATCCTCATGGAGATGTTCACTCATTTCATGAGAAAGAGATTTTAATTATTAGTGGCTCCCATTGAGAGATTTAGGATTTATCATTAGAGTCAAAGAGTTAATGTCATGTATGAAGAGATCTTCTTGAGCATATGTTAAATAAATAGAAGTATACGTATCCCTCGAACGACAAACACAGAGTCCTCTCTTCATGTCATCTTCCAAATAAGTTGACAAACTAATGTCTACTCACATTAAGGAAACATACACATTTGGATGCTCAAGTCAGCGTAAGTGTATGGACGAGTCACTATATATAGGAGCCTAGCCTCTTTGCATCACCAGAGAATAGACTTTGCATACCTCTGAAATTTTTGTTGGATAAGAAAGTAAGGCAGTTTCAGATCTCCATAGAAAGGCCTCTCTATATTTCAGACAATATGGGCGATAAAATGTTGAAGGGAATCATATCCCTCTAGAAGCTCGGATCACAGTGGAAACAATTCTAAGGTGGGAACAAGATGGAAGCTCCAATCATAGTGGCAACAAGTCTAAGGTTGCAGAAAGACAAAAGCTCGGATCATACGGGAAACAAGTATAAGGTGGTAGCAAGACTAAATCTCAAATCACAGTGGTAGTAATCTCAATGTAGAAGTTCAGATCTATGACGTGAATATATTCACACTAAATGTAATCACAATATAGATTCTTCTCTACAATACTTTTGTCTCAGTGTTATATCAAGTGCAATTAAGGCATCATTGATGACATAACACTTCATTGTTGGTAATCCTCTTGATATAAGGTATGATCTTTGTGATGAGGGCTCATGAAGGAAATAAATTTGTCAAGGCAGTAATGAAGATCTCGGAATGGACACAATAATAAAAGCATAAAATTTAGTAACAAAGGTTCATACCCCATATTGGAAATTCTCCAAATGAAGCAAAAGGAAATGGATGGAATTATTTACTTCCATAGTATAATTTTCAAACCAAAACTTTTAAATGTTTCACCTTCAAATCAAGAACTTTTTCAAGGCCTATAGGAAATAAGGGTATGATTTTTCTAGGGGTGAATCAATACACAGTCTTCCCTTGCATCATCCTGTAACATAGAACCATCATAAAGCAATGTCTATAATTTAGTTTCTAATTATGCTAGAAGATATAGCACTATCTATATCCACTATCGTAGAATTGTACAGAACTAGTGGACCATTATTTACCTTACAAATCAAAATCCATCATGTTAGAAAATTATATATTATGGAGCAATGGAACACATCAAATATTGCAGAAATATAAACACAGAAAACACACAAAACAAGAGAGACACAGATATACGTGGTTCACCTAGTTTGGGCTACGTCCACCTCGAACAGCCAGTCCTTCCTTTCTAATATCCAGCAAAATGAAGAGACACAACCTACAGCAAATCCGCTGTAATATCCTCTGTTTTCTCTCACAGTCTCACCTCTCTATCTCTCGCTCACGCACAGAATACAGATCAATATCACCGCCTCAAATACAATACCCTCATACAAAGAGAGGGGTTGCCTTCTAGGGCAAAAAACCCTAAACTAAACATAAGTTCTACCGTCAGATCATCCGCCTAATGAACGGCTCAGATTGACTAGAAATTAGTATACTTTTACAAGGAAACTTTACATCTATTTTTAGCTTTGGGGGCGCTGCCCCCGAGCCCCCGCCGGGGGACCGCTGGCCCCCGGACCCCC